>OZ018322.1:660000-670000 GCA_963969495.1 Ceratothoa steindachneri
CCTACAAGCTCACTCTGCAACTTCCCAACTGTTACATCATCTTTCACTAAACAGTCATTACATACATCCACGGAAATCCTATTCTTACGCAGAAAATCAATCCCAAACAGAAAACAATAAGGTAAATCATTCTCACTTAGCACAACAAATTCATGCAATATATCATTCAACTTCCCCATGCTTACAGACAAACTCCCTTCCTCCCATGCCATAATACGTCCACTTCCGAGTCCACTTATCGAAACTGTCACACCTTTTCTAGAAACATTCCAACTCATATTATCAACATCCCGCACAACTTTTGCATTCACCAAGGAAATTTGCGCACCTGTGTCAATCATTCCACAATATATCTTCCCATTCATAGTCAAGGTAACTTGCACTCTCTCTTCAAGTCCATGTTCACACATTACATTCAGCACTTCTGTTTGTTCAACAAACACTTCTGCAGGCTACTGCGCGAGGTGATGCACGATTGCATCCCGTGTCAAAAAGAGGGCCACCAAGCCCAATGATGAGTTTAAAAAAACCACAACCCCCAACTACCCCTATAACATCGACGGAGCCGCCCTTGGGCAGCTCCAGCCAAAAAATGGAGGTCCGCCCCCCCTGTGATTGCTCAGGGGATCCTCCATATATCTCTAACCGGAGAGGAGGCTTACTCGCCTCCTTCGCTTTTGGGTGTAGGGGACTCCCCCTCACCCCCTTCTCTGGAGGTGCTTTCGGGCGCCTCCCTTTTACCAGCGGCAGTCCCCTTTGTTCTTTCCAAGGGGACTGCCAAGAAAGCCAGCAGGTAGCCCTTAGCCAGCCGCTCCACATCGAAGCGGCTCGGTAGGGCAAACCCCCTTAAGGGGGAGAGGGAAGCCAGGCCCCTTCGGTCGCTTCCCTCAAAAGACCTGCTAGCAAGAATACTGAACCTTGCCGAAGTCGAGGCCCATGCCTCCCCAGAGAAGACTAGTGACGATACTTCCAACGGGACCTGCGATGTCTTGGGGAGGGATGGCCAACTGGAGGCCCCCCTGAGATAGACATGGTCCTAGAGGAAACCCAGCCTCAGACGGTAGGGCCTTCCATGGGGGGGAATCATGGCTAGGCGCCAAGCAACGAACCCGAATCCGCCCCGATGCAAGGTCCTCCTCAAACGGCTGTGGTTTCCGAATCAGTACAAGGAGGGGAGGGATCTCCTCCAACCGGTGCCCCCACAACTACCAGGACCTTCTCCATTTCAAAGAATGACCTGGCTGAGGCCGGTCCATCTGGCCTGGGGGCTTCTTCCGGCGGAGATGAGAAGCGGGTTCATTCCCCGCCCTCCTCTCCAAAAAAGAAAAAGAAAAAGACTAAAAAGACAAAAAGGACTCAGTGCTCCTCTCCATCCGCGGGGGCTGCGGGGACGGATGGGTTTGCCGCCACTCTGGCAAGTGACCAAGCCAAGATCGGCATATCGGCCCTCTCTGCCTCCCCGGTTGCGGAGCCCCTGACTAAGACTAATACCAAGAGTGCACAGAGCGGAGCCTCAATGACATCGGGGCCCCTCATCCAGAGGTTACCTGGCGTTTTCGAGCCCGCTGGCTTCAAACGCTTCCTCGTTATTCGCTCCACTGATGGCACCATGTTGTCCAAGGGCAACATGATCCATCAGAGAAGAGGATTAGCTAGTGCAATTGGTAGAGAGCCGAAGGTGACCCGTTTCTCGGACGGGAGCCTTCTGGCGAATGCGGCGAATCCCGCCGAAGCGGCCAAGATAAGTGCTCTTCGGACGCTTGATGTGACCCCGGTGAGTGTGACGCCGCACTCCACCATGAACTTGGTGAAAGGAGTAGTTTATGCGAGGGAACTCGTTGACTACTCCATTGAGGACATCACCCTAGAGCTGGCCGACCATGGGGCGGTCAAGGTCGAACGTGTGATGAGAAAACAGGAAGGGGCCTCGAGACCCACCCCTACACTCTTCGTCACGTTCGACTGTGACAAGCCCCCTGAGTCGGTGCGTGCCAGTTGGTACCGCTACCGCGTGAAGGCATTCGTGCCACTGCCGCGGTGGTGCTATTACTGTCACCGCTTCGGCCATACGAATCGCTCATGTAGACGTGCAAAGTCGGGATCACCCGAAGTCTGTGTAAATTGCTCCAAGGTCGCACACAATGAGTCCAAATCGTGTGTGGCCAAGTGTGTCAATTGTGGAGAGCCGCACCCTGCTTCTTCGAAGCAGTGTGGTGCATATCTCCTTAAGAAAGAAATCCTATCCGTTGAGGCCCAGGATCGACTCTCATTCCGCGAGGCAAAGGACTTGGTCCTGGCGCGCCCGGTTCTGCCTGGGACGTCATATGCCAAAATAGTTAGAAAGGCCCCCTCTGCTCCTGGCCCATCCAGGCCAACGAGCACGGTTGTTTCCGCGCCCATTCGGAGCCCTTCTGCGGGCTCTACCCAACCCAGGCGCTCCCCTGGTAAAGCTGGCGGCAAAAAGGGTTCATACCCTGCCCCGGCTAAAACCAGGGCTCCCCCCTCTTTCCCCAGCGTGACCGTTTCCCGTAAGGCGAAACGGCCACGCGCCTCCACTGAGTCGTTAGACTCACAGGAGGCAACACCCCTGAAGATGGTCACTAGGCCATCTTCCAGGGTTCCTAAAGCTGTTCCCCGAAAGGAGGACAGCAACAAAGGAGCTTCGGCTCCTTCGCCAACGCCCCGAGGTGGAGCAAGTGGCTCGGAGACGGTGGTTCCATGAAAAGAGGGCCCCCCGCCTCCGAAGCCGCAACGCCCGCCTAAGGTTTCGAGGTGGAGGGAGGAAAAGACTTGCATGGCGAGCCCAACCTCCCACAATAAGTCCTCGAAGGCGACAGCGCCTCCAGCGCTTTTTCCCTCCAACAACGCCCGGGGTTCTGCCCCCGGGAAGCGTACGGCCATTCCCGTGAGGGTCTTCAATTCGAGGGAGGGCCCCCGCGTCTCATCCGAGCTAGGCTTGGAGGGCATATTCCTTCAATGGAATTGCCGTGGACTCCGGGCCAACTGGGAGGAGCTGCGGAGGCTCGTCTCATCCCGTTCCCCGTTGGCTATTGTTTTGCAGGAGACCATGTTCAGTGCGTGCCCCCTGCCCGCCCTTCCGGGGTATAATGGTCTTGCGACCCCACCACTGCGGGATGGCCGGGCTGGGGGATGCGCCGTTTACACCTGGCATGATGTCTCGGTTCTTCCTTTCTCTTTAGATACCTCCTTTCAGGCAGTGGCTGTGGAGCTGCACCTGGATAGGAGGTATACTATCATTTCTGCGTACATTCCACCGTCAGCTGACCTCGACGCGGGGGACTTCCGCCACGTCGTGGCACGGTTGCCGAGGCCCTATCTCTTGCTTGGAGATCTGAACGGCAGGCATCCTCTCTGGGGAGATTACTCCATAAATCCCAGGGGACAAGTTCTTGCTGGTCGTATCGAAGAGCTTGAGATGGGTGTCCTAAACGTGGATTAGTTTACGCATCACTGTCCGAGAACCGCTTCATTTTCTTGCCTCGACCTATCTTTGTGCTCTTCGGATGCACAGCCTGATTTTGATTGGGTGGTGGTCGATGACCTCCATGGTAGTGATCACTTTCCCATTCAAATATCATTTTCAGGGCAACAGCCGCCTGAGAGACCACCTCGGTAGTGCTTGGCGCGGGCGCGGTGGCCTGCATTTCAGGAAATGACTGAATTCTCTATCTCAGTCGAGGAGTTTAGGTCGGTAGATGAGGCCGTAGAGTTCTTCTCCGGCAACCTCATCGCCGTGAGCCTGACTACTATTCCTAGGATGTCTGGCCGTTTTTGCACGCCGACCACTCCCATGGTGGTCGGCCGAGTGTGAGACGGCCCTCAAACAGAAGCGTTATGCCTACATGCGCTATAAGCGCCGCCTGAACGATTTCACAGTCGCTAAAATTCGTCGGGCTAGGGCTAGGTTCCGGTTTTTTTCGAAGCACGCCCGCCGCTCTTCTTGGCGGGCATACGTGTCTTCACTTAACGGAAAGACCCCTTTAGCTGAGGTGTGGAAGCGAGTCAAAAGGTTTCGGGGAAAGTTCTCGCAGGACCCCCCTCCCGTTTTCCAAGAGAATGGGACCGCAATCTCGGACCCCGCGTCCGTGGCGGAATCCTTAGCGACCGCTTTTTCCGCATTCTCTAGCCGTAATGCTGCTCCGCTAGCATTCAATGCACGTCGTGATGTCGCGGAAGGCCGCCGGCTGAACTTTACCTCCAGAGGCGGAGAACCCTTCAACGACAAGTTTACTGTGAGTGAGTTGCGTTCCGCTCTCGCTTCGTGCGCGGACACCGCCTATGGTCCGGACGATGTTCCGTACGCCATGCTTCGACCCCTGGGTGAGTGAGGCATGGCCTTTCTGTTAGATTTGTTCAACAGGATCTGGGTGGAAGGTCTTCTCCCAGACTCCTGGTGAATCGCTACTGTGCTCGCCTTTCGCAAGCCGGGAAGAGATCACTCTACTCCGACCGGTTTCCGCCCAATCTCTCTAACCTCTTGCGTGTGCAAGTTGATGGAAAAATTGGTAAATGTTAGATTAGCCTATTTCCTGGACAGCGGAGGCTATCTGTCTTCCACACAGTGCGGCTTCCGCAAGTTCCACTCCACGTCGGATGCTCTGCTTCGACTGGAAAATGCCGTCTGCGAGGCTTTCCTTCGTAGACAGCACTACGCCACGGTGTTTTTTTGATTTGGAGGAAGGCCTATGATACCGCATGGCGATACGGTATCATGGAGACTCTCCACACGATGGGGGCGAGGGGACGCCTCCCAATCTTTATATCTGAATTTTTGCGAGATCGTCTATTCCGCGTAGGGGTGGGGGGGAGCCCTCTCCGGCCCAAAGGAGCAGGAAAAGGGCTTTCCGCAGGGAAGTGTCCACAGTGTCACACTCTTTGCCCTGAGCATCAATGGCATCACCTCGGTGCTGCCGAAAGATGTTCTCGCTACGCTCTACGTGGACGACTTTTCGATCTCTTTTGGCGCGGCACAGATGCCAACTCTGGAGCGTCGACTCCAACTGGCATTGAACCACGTCTCTCGCTATGCCAAAACGCACAGGTTTTGGTTTTCTTTGGCCAAGACTAAGGTGGTGCACTTCTGCCGCCATCCACGGCTTCACCCCGACCCAGATTTGTTTCTTAATGGGGAGCGCCTGGATGTGGTTGAGTCGTACCATTTCCTTGGTCTTGTACTTGACTGACGCCTCACCTGGGAGGCTCATATTCGCACCCTTAGGGTCTATTGTACCCGTGCCATGGATATTCTCCGTTCCGTGACGTTCAGCGCTTGGGGCGCTGATAGGGTTACTGCCTTACCTTTTTATCGATCCTTTGTTCGCTCGAAGCTCGACTACGGATGCGAGTTTTATGCATCCGCAGCCGAGCGTTTATTGCGGAATGGGTATTCGATCCACCACACCGGCCTTCGCCTTGCGACCGGTGCCTTCCGCACTCCCCCTATTGAGAGCCTGTTGGTCGATGCTGGGGAGATGCCACTCGCTCTGCGCCGCGTGCAGTGCATCGCTCGCCTGTACGCGCGAGCCTCGCGCCTCCCTCAGTCGCCAACAGCTCTCACTGCATCCGCAGCTGATCTCGATGGTGCCTATGCCGCCGAGAGACGTCAGTCATACCCTAAGCCCTCTAGGTTTAGGGCCAGGAAACTCCTTTGAGAGGTAGAAATAGCTCTCGGGCCGGTGGCGCCACTGGTTCTGCCCAGGACGCCACCCTGGAGGGTACCACATTTGGCTATTTGTCGCCACACTTCTGCTCCCAAAGCTTGTACTGCGCCGGGAGTATTGCGTTCGACCTTTTTGGAGCACACATCGTGTCACGCTGGTACCGTGCAAGTGTATACGGATGGCTCCAAGTCCCAAGAGGGGGTCAGCTTCCACGCTGTATCCCCTCTGTTTGAAGTCAGCGGGGCTCTACCAGGCGCTGCGTCGTTCTTCACGGCCGAGCTGGTGGTAATACACCACTCGGTACGGGAGATTACGCGACGTGCCCGGTTCGGATACCGGATTGTGATCTATAGCGACTCACAAAGCACCCTAAGTGCTCTCGGGGCATTGGAATCTCCACATTCCCTGGTTCGCGAAATCCGTGACGCCCGGTTTTGGCGAACCGGGCAGATTGCGAGATTATCTTCTGCTGGGTTCCTTAACATGTAGGAATTGGGGGGAATGGGCGCGCCGATGAGGGCGCCAAAAAGTCCGCGAGGACTCTGCGACCGGACCAGCGTTTCGCTCTTCCTCACACTGACTACATGGCAGGAATACGGGCAGCTCTTCGGACTGCTTGGCAAAGAAGATGCGAGACGGTCGAAGGGAACTTAAAGTTGCGTGCCATTGCGCCTCGACTGTTCCCATGGACCTATCACCCAATGCCGCGGTGGCTTCAGGTTGCTTTCTGTCGTCTCCGAATCGGACACACTCATGTGACGCATCGCTATTTGACGGAGCGCTCGCCTGCGCCCTATTGCAACGACTGCGTCGTCCCCCAGACTGTTCGGCACATTCTTGTCGAATGTCCCAGTCTAGGTGATCTTCGCGCACGATAGCTGTCCCGGTACCGGGATGGGCGGGGTCGCTACCGACTGTCCCTTGTACTCGGGATGGGTGCGTGCACTTTGACTGGTGGACTTGTTGACTTTTAGGGGGAAGCCGGCCTTCTCCCTTTCATTTAACCAGGTTCAATTATTGTTGTTTTTGTTATTGCTTTGTTATTGTTATTGTTATTTCTTTTTATTGTTGTTTCCTGTTCAATTTTTTAAAGTAGCCTAGAACTAGGCTGTTTGTTTACGGCGACTTATGCCTAAGTCGGCAGGCGCCAGATAGCCTTTTAATAATAAAAAAAAAAATTAACGGCAAGACCCCTTTAGCTGAGGTGTGGAAGCGAGTCAAAAGGATTCGGGGCAAGTTCTCGCAGGACTCCCCTCCCATTCTCACGGAGAATGGGACCGCAATCTCGGACCCCGCGTCCGTGGCGGAATCCTTAGCGACCGCTTTTTCCGCATTCTCTGGCCGTAATGCTGCTCCGCCAGCATTCAATGCACGTCGTGATGTCGCGGAAGGCCGCCGGCTGGACTTTACCTCCAGAGGCGGAGAACCATTCAACGACAGGTTTACTGTGAGTGAGTTGCGCTCCACTCTCGCTTCGTGCGCGGACACCGCCCATGGTCCGGACGATGTCCCGTACGCCATGCTTCGGCACCTGGGTGAGCGAGGCATGGCCTTTCTGTTAGATTTGTTCAACAGGATCTGGGTGGAGGGTCTTCTCCCAGATTACTGGCGAATCGCTACTGTGCTTGCCTTTCGCAAACCGGGGAGAGATCACTCTAATCCGATCGGTTTCCGCCCAATCTCTCTAACCTCTTGCGTGTGCAAGTTGATGGAGAAATTGGTAAATGTTAGATTAGCCTATTTCCTGGACAGCGGAGGCCATCTGTCTTCCACACAGTGCGGCTTCCGCAAGTTCCACTCCACGTCGGATACTCTGCTCCGACTGGAAAATGCCGTCTGCGAGGCTTTCCTTCGTAGACAGCACTACGCCACGGTCTTTTTCGATCTGGAGAAGGCCTATGATACCGCATGGCGATACGGTATCATGGAGACTCTTCACAAGATGGGGGCGAGGGGACGCCTCCCAATCTTTATATCTGAATTTTTGCGAGATCGTCCATTCCGCGTAGGGGTAGGGGAAGCCCTCTCCGTGCCAAAGGAGGAAGAAGAGGGTGTCCCACAGGGAAGTGTCCTCAGTGTCACACTCTTTGCCCTGAGCATCAACGGCATCACCTCGGTGCTGCCGGAAGATGTTCTCGCTACGCTCTACGTGGACGACATATCGATCTCTTTTTGCGCGGCCCAGATTCCAACTCTGTAGCGTCGACTCTAACAGGCATTAAACCGCGTCTCTCGCTATGCCGAAGCGCACAGGTTTCGCTTCTCTTTGGCCAAGACTAAGGTGGTGCACTTCTGCCGCAATCCACGGCTTCACCCCGACCCAGATTTGTTTCTTAATGGGGTGCGCCTGGATGTGGTTGAGTCGTACATATTCCTTGGTCTTGTATTCGACCGACGCCTCACCTGGGAGGCTCATATTCGCAGCCTTAGGGTCTCTTGTACCCGCGCCATGAACATTCTCCACTCTGTGACGTTCAGCGCTTGGGGCGCTGATAGGGCTACTGCCTTACTTTTTTATCAATCCTTTGTTCGCTCGAAGCTCGACTACGGATTCGAGATTTATGCATCCGCAGCCAAGCGTTTATTGCGGAAGGTGGATTCGATCCACCACACCGGCCTTCGCCTTGCGACCGGTGCCTTCCGCACTTCCCCCATTTAGAGCCTGTTGGTCGATGCTGGGGAGATGCCACTCGCTCTGCGCCGCGTGCAGTGCATCGCTCACCTGTACACGCGAGCCTGGCGTCTCCCTCAGTCGCCAACAGCTTTCACTGCATCCGCAGCTGATCTCGATGGTGCCTATGCCGCCGAGAGACGTCAGTCATACCCTAAGCGCTTTTGGTTTAGGGCCAGGAAACTCCTTCGAGAGGTAGATATAGCTCTCGGGCCGGTGGCGTCCCTGGTTCTGCCCAGGACGCCACCCTGGAGGGTACCACATTTGGCTATTTGTCGCCATGCCTCTGCTCCCAAAGCTTGTAATGCGCCGGGAGTATTGCGTTCGACCTTTTTGGAGCACACATCGTGTCACGCTGGTACCGTGCCAGTGTATACGGATGGCTCCAAGTCCCAAGAGGGGGTCGGCTTCCACGCCGTATCCCCTCTCTTTGAAGTCAGCGGGGCTCTACCAGTCGCTGCTTCTGTCTTCACGGCCGAGCTGGTGGCAATACATCACTCGGTACGGGAGATTACGCGACGTGCCCGGTTCGGATACCGGATTGTGATCTATAGCGACTCACAAAGCACCCTGAGTGCTCTCGGGGCATTGGAATCTCCGCATCCCCTGGTTGGCGAAATCCGTGACGCCACGGTTTTGGCGAGCCGGGCACATGTCGAGATTATCTTCTGCTGGGTTCCTGGACATGTAGGAATTGCGGGGAATGAGCGCGCCGATGAGGGCGCCAAAGAGTCCGCGAGGACTCTGTGACCGGACCAGCGTTTCGCTCTTCCTCACACCGACTACATGGCAGGAATTCTGGCAGCTCTTCTGACTGCTTGGCAAAGAAGATGGGAGACGGTCGAAGGGAACTTAAAGTTGCGTGCTATTGCGCCGCGACTGTTCCCATGGACCTATCCCCCAATGCCGCGGCGGATTCAGGTTGCTTTCTGTCGTCTCCGAATCGGACACACTCGTGTGACGCATCGCTATTTGATGGAGCGCTCGCCTGCGCCCTATTGCAACGACTGCGACGTCCCCCAGACTGTTCGGCACATTCTTGTCGAATGTCCCAGTCTGGGTGATCTTCGCGCACGATACCTGTCCCGGTACCGGCATAGGTGGGGTCGCTACCGCCTGTCACTTGTACTCAGGACAGATTCGTGCACATTGACTTGTGGACTTGGTAACTTTTGGGGAGAGGCCGGGCTTCTCACCTTTATTTAAGGTTCTTTTCTGTTTTTTCGTTTGTTTTTGTTTTGTTTGTAGGTTGCACTCTCCTGCACCGGGGTGAGGGGGACCTCCCCCCGCTGCCGGAGATTGCTTCCTGATTGTTAAGTTTTTCCAATTCATATTTTTTTTTAAAGTAGCCTAGTTCTAGGCTGTCGTGTTTTTCGGCGACTTATGCCCAAGTGGGTAGTTGCCAGATGGGCTCTATAAAATTAAAAAAAAAAAAAAAAATCACCCAAACTCATAATCGTCCGGTAAAAATCCTTCATATGTCCATCCAGAAACTCGCACAACTCTTTCACCCAAAACCTATTATTCTCTCCAAATTTTTCCTTACAATAATTTTCATACTCTTTCAAAAACACTTTCACATCTTTTGCTCCTTCCACTCTAAACTTACTTAACCTTGGCACTTCTCTGATCAGTATACTCCGATGAA
>OZ018322.1:675000-702500 GCA_963969495.1 Ceratothoa steindachneri
AGCTGTGTAGGATGCTCTAGCGTTTATTGTTGGGCGTTATATTTTCCATAAAATCAGGCCCTGTTTGTACAGACTTGTTCCCGAACGTTAATATTACGCAGTCATGGCCTGCAATATTTAAGGTTAACAAATTTTACTCTTGTATCTGCCACCTTTCCGCTTTATCACAAACCTTTATCTATTTTTTTTTCCTTCCTCTCACCATATTTTCCCCGCGCTCCCTCTCTTAGTGCTCCAAGTACTACAATCGGCCTATGTCCATTCCACCATAACTTCTTCATCTTTCCAATCTCTTACAAAAATTCCTGGCGAACATTCCCAAGTTAGTTTCGCTTTAACTTTTACATACCAATAGGTTACGTCAGTATCGCACTATGCAACGATTTCCTTCTAATTGAATGAGTTTTTCAGTTTGATTACTCTCCTTTTGAACATCTTTGTAAAGATTTTACCATTTATTTACCCTTCGGAAGATTTTTCCTGTTTGCACCTGATCCGAGACATTCCTGCAGGTGTACTATATTTTCCTTTATTTGCAGACAAATAATCATTAATTCCATTGCACTTTCAGTTTCGACGAGTATTCAAGATACAGAAACTAAAAATGCATTAAACAATAGAGAGACTAGCTGCAACTATGCCCCAAAGGAAGAGATTGAAATAAAGCTTCAGCTTTGTGAAAAACAAAGGTTTTTGCCTTTCAACGATAATTCGGTGCCCGAATATGGAGTGCCCTATTGGACCCAGTTTTCGGTCCTATTCAGGAGGACTTTTCTTTCCATAGTGAGAGATATGGTACGTCTTGGTAATTAGTTTGATACCTCACAAAATATCCCTGAATTCGTTGCAAAGGGCTCTAGGAATCCGGGGAGGCTGCGTGTCCTCCTCCAACTATTTTCCATTAGAGGCTAGTCTTTTACATAATGTTAACACATTTTTACTGTCAGTTTACCGCTAGACGAACCACATGTGTCGGTCGCTGGTGGTGTGCTACATTAGGTTTCGTTGTTTTAAATGTCTAATTTCGGTAAATTAGTTTTGACATAAAAAACGCGACACCATTCTCTCGCAACCAACAGTGCTGAAATCTATGGTACACGAGTCTAAGAAAAGTCGTCTTGACTACAATCTATAAGGTCATGCCCTAAGTAATTCAGCATTTTTTCATCTTTATCATTATTTAATTGATATAAATAATCGAAAGCAGGTTAGTTTTTATACTAGCCTAGTCTATTAAACTCAAAACCTATATATCTTAATTTAGTCGTCATTTTCTGGGCTATTAATTTTGTGTTATTGTTATTTTAATGTGCCTTATTAAATGTATTATGGAAGTATCAAAAGAGCATTATCGCAATTTTCTACTTTAAGAGTATACAGTGAAGGAACGCAATGTGAGCTAATGCCAAAGATGGTTTCAGAATTTTCGCTCGTGAAACTTGTTCCAAAGATGAAACGCTTTCACGAAAAGTCAAATTTGATGAAAATCTTTTAAAAATAGCAGTGGAAGAAAATCTGATTAACTTTTGAACAATTTTCTGAAAAACTACATTCAAATCATTTCATTCTTCATCGTCACTTCGAGGGAGATAGGCAAGGTTTCACTTTTTTAGTAGGGTGGTACCTCCCCCTTCGGGCATTCAAATTCAAATTAGAAGAAAAATTTTAATCTCAGAATTGACTGATAATTAGGCGTGCATCTGGCTCTTGTCTTTTCAATGCAATTCGCCATAAATCTCTAAGTGAATGTTATAAAACAATTTAATTGAGCAATAATTATGATCAGAAAAGAATTCATGAAATAGCTGAAGATTTGAACAAACTTTATGAAACCTACGGAAAATGCAGCAATTTGGGTTATAATTAGACGAGCTTACGTTGCCAGGAAACAAAGCATTACTTCAAAATTACATGCGTATTTACAGAGGATAGTTTGCTCTTCCTTTCAGTGTATGTGATGCCATTTCTCTTATCTAATCGCATTGTTCCACTGAATTTCTGTGTAATAGAGTACCTATACTGTACTCTAAAGAGGACGCTAAGATGCATTGAAAATTGAAATTGATTTATAGATGGATTTGGAGACAGATGAAGGAATGGGACCATGGTACTTGACGCTGGCCTCCCGCAGGGGGGTACATCCTACTGGGTTAAATAAAAAGTAGACAAGCCCTGTCACCGCATTTATTTAAGCCCTAATAGGGCCTGGGAAAGTTAATGGCATGCTTTTCACTCGCCTCCCCTCAGCCCTACTTTACCTTTTATTATTAGCATTAGCATTATTATCATTCTGCTTATAATTCCTCTTCGAATTGGGTAGTGCACCTGCGTGACACGTCGCTATTTGATGGAGCGCTCGTTCGCGCCTTTTGTGAAGACTTTGTTGTTCCCAAGACTGTTCGGCACATTCTTGTTAAATGTCCCAGTCTGGGTGTGCTTCACGCATGTTACCTGTCCCGGGGTCGCTACCGTTTGTCCCTTGTACTTTGAAGGATGCTTACTTCCATTTTATTTGACTTTGTTGTAGGTCACTTGCTCCTGTACTTGGGGTATGCGGGCCATCGCCCGACCCCGGAGCGTGCTTTCTTGTTTTTGTTTATTCGGGGGGGGGGGGGGTTCTTGTTTTTTTGTCTTCGGGTTTTCTTTTAGTTGGTTTTGTCAACTTTAAAGTATTCTAGCACTAGGATGAAATTTTAAATTACGCGACTTATCGCCCTTGAAAGCACTCGCCAGATGGGCTCTTAAAATATACCCTGCTGTTGAGAGGACGCCAAGGTAAAAGTGTTTGGGAACCACGGTTCTATACAATAAATGAATCATATGAATAAACAATACCTCAGTGATAAGGGCTTCATCCACCGAAGATTCTCCTGTGCGTTCAGTAGGATATGAATTGCATGATCTATTTTGAGCTTTTTAGCACAAATCAGACAATCGCTAAAGAAGTTTACTATGCCCAGCTGGACCGTTTACGTGCAACACTTGAAGAAATACTACAAGATATACTACAAAAAAGGCTCAACAATTTTTATTGAACTAATGAGTCATCCTCCCTAGACACTCGACTTAGATTATTATCATTTTAGGGGTTTAGCGAATCACATTAAGAGAATGAAAATGTCTACAACAAAAGAGGTCGAAGCAACTTTAAAGCGCTGTTTTAAATCAAAGTAAAACGATTTTTCCAAACATGGAGAAAGCTGAGAGTAGTGGTAGAAAATGGTGTAAATTATATAATTCAATTAATAAATAAATACTTATATAGATATAAATAACTTCAGATGTTTGATTTCTACCCATAAAATAATAACGTAAAAATTGCCGCATTACTTATGGAATGACCTTATATATTACCTGAAATGACAAAGAAATATGGAAAAATAACATGAGAATATTATAAAAAATCGATAAGGGTTTAAATATTGGGGGAATATGAACTATGACATTCATTTAGTAATAGCATTCCTAGCATAAAGTTTATTACCTCTGCTATTGAAATTCTTCTTGACTTCCCTTGTGGTTAAGACCTAACCGGCAATTAACTTCTCATTGGCTTAATGCTTTTGAGTAATTGACAATATGCACTGTAATTGTAGTGAGTATAAACCTAATGATTTGTGCGCATAATGCCAAAGTTTAAAAATTGTCCAGGAATTAATTATCGTTTTATTAATTTTTTCCTGCTTCATCCACGAATTACTTAATCTTGCTTTTCAGATGTTGACCAAATTGCGACTCGCTGCCCACGTCATCGTGGGAATCTTTATTGGAATGCTCTACTTCGATATTGGCAATGAAGGCAGCAAGGTACTCAATAATATTGGGTGCCTTTTCTTTTCCATTATGTTTCTTCTTTTTACTGCAATGATGCCCACCATTTTGACCTGTAAGTTTTTTTCCCGGTAATTCTTTACGTGATAACCCTGTTTATTGAATCTGTTCATATTTGGATTTCTTTTTTCAGTCCCCCTTGAAATGAATGTCTTTGTAAGAGAACATTTAAACCACTGGTATTCTCTGAAGACCTACTATCTAGCAAAAATCATGGCCGACGTACCATTCCAGGTAAAAGTTTCTTTCTTCACCATTGTCCTATAGTGGTTGCCCCCCACCCGCTCTCTAGCCACGGTTTTGATGACTCATTGTGAAGGGGCTCCTCACTTCAGCGGAGGAGGGTTCACTCTTACTCAAATGTAGGGTGGCGGAGTGGACTTTTAGAATGTCGGTCCTTTCCCTACATTTTATCTTTATTTATAAATATTTATTTGGGTATCTTGTATCCTTCGTTTATAACCTCTTACTCTCCCACCTTCCTTCTTCATGCTTTTGTTTTTTTGTGGACCTTGGCCCGCAACCTTTTTTCTCTCTCCCTCATGTCCATCCCATTTGTTCTTACTTCTTACGGACAGACCTAAGTTAACACCTCAATCTGCTTTTCGATGAAGGTGTGGCGTGCGCTCCTCCGTGATCCTTCGTCTATCGCGTCCAAGGAGAAAGCCGTCTCTTGTGCCAAATTTAATCCACGTTGGTAAATTCGGAGGGCCCGTTCGCAAGGTTTTTCCTTCAGGCTAGTTAAAAGGGCGACTTGCTGGACCCGATTCTGCTCTCAAAGATGCCATACACATCGCAATCAATTCAGGAGTTTCAGTAGTGCCAGCCCAGCAGAGAGCTACTCTTTGTAGACTATTATACCTGGTATCTGGTGAAGCAGCACGTCCTCCCACCCCTAGCGCAAATAGAGAAGACCTGACTAACGAGGTTGACTTGAAGTCTTTGTCAATGGCATCGTCTCCGAATTAGACACACTCGCGGGACGCACCGCCATTTTATGGAGCGCTCCCATGTACCTTACTGCAACGACTGCGTTGTTACCCATACTGTTCGTCAGATTCGTGTTGAATGTTCCAGTCTGAGGGATATTCGCGCACGCTACCTGTCCTGGACCGGGACAAGCTGGATCCCTACCGCTGGGCCTTTGTACTCGGGACTGATTCGTGCCTACAGACTTGGGGACTATATGACTTTTTGAAGGGGGATGGTCTCCTCCACTTTGTTTTAGGTTGCATGTTTTTGCGCCGGGGGAGGTGGGCCTAACCCCGACGCCGGAGCCCTTTTTCTTCTTATTGCCTTTTTTTGTTGGTGTTGTCCCTTTCTTTTAGCTCGAGTCTTAACCTTTGTTCCTTTTTTATTTACATTTTGTTTTTTTAATCTAGCCTAGTAGTAAGCTGTGGTGTTGAGTACAACGAATTTTGCCCTAGAAGGCAGTCACCAGATGGGCTCCTAAAATTTAAAAAAAAATAGGGGGCAATGGCTAGTGCATTCCTTTCCCCCCCTGACACGCACATTTCAGCGACTATCCCCTTTTTACTTTCCCTAGGTTTAAATACTTGACTAGCTACCTCATGCCGCGTCATCAGAAGAGGAGCTTTGGAATCTCTATAAACAATGACTTTTAACATGAGCAGGTCGCAAGAGACAAGTACATGAGGGATCCTCTGGGCGTTGGGGTGCGATTAATGGGAAGGGCTTTTGACGCTCAATAACCCCTTTCCTGCGCCAAAAGTGTTGACAATCAACCTGCAGCCATTCTCGGGTGCATAAGTCTGTACTTCTTAGGTGGGCGGGTTTTACAGCCTTGTTGATTTCAAGGTCATTTAAAAATCTCTGGTCTCGTCTCTGGGTCTACCACAACAATATCTTCAGATCGTGGAAGTTTCATCTATGCTTATCACAACTTAGTAAGGCAATCCATCTTGTTTCCCCGAATCTCATGGTGCTCAGTTGAGAGCTGCTGCCTTTGGAGAGCGACCGTCAATTAGGCTACTTATGGTTGGTGTGCATCGTTGTGCGGGTGTGAACACCACTCTTTAACGCAACTAGTGCTCGAGACATAAATATTCCGAAACCTGAAATGGGATAGCGAGATCGGTCGGGCGCAGGATAAGAGTCTAGGGACCTTTTTATTTTTTGTACTATTGGTCACAAGCTTTCGGAAATTTCGTTTTGTTGGCAAACTTTCAAACTTCATCATCAGCGAAATCTCCCAACTTTGGTGTTGGGTCAGACAAGGAATTAGACAACCCTACCTTGACCCGCAGAGGGTCTTCCCTATAACCATGTGTTTGCGGCAAAGGGGCTTCCTTCTTGCCATCTTTATAGAGCTGTTCTCGGGCAGCTTTACCTCTTTTATTGGGATGCCCCTTCCCCTTTCATGTGCTTTTCCAGGGTTCAATCCAAGAATTTAATAGAGGAGAGGGGGCTTAAACCTCTACGATAGATACGGGTTCAGTGGTTTATCCCTTTAACCAATGCCACAGAATCGCCTCGGAAGTGCCCTAATTGGCTGCAATACAGCGCTCAGTACGAGAACGCGACGTGCCCGGTTCGGAGACTGGATTGTGATCGTTAACGACTCGCAAAGCGCCCTGAGTCCTCTAAGGGCATTGGAATCTCTACATTCCTGGTTCGCGGTATCCGTGATACAACTGCTGCCGCGTCCCGGATGTATATCGAGATTATCTTCCGCTGGGTTCCTGAACACTTGGGTATTTCGGGGAATGAGTGTGATAAACGGTCTTCGGGGACTGGGCGACCAGACCACTGCTTCGCTCTTCCTCACACTCACAACATGGCAGGAATCATGGCAGCCTGGCAAAAAATATGGAAGACGCCTGAGTGAAACTGATAGTTGTGTGCCATTGCGCCGCGACTGCTCCCATGGACCTACCCACCAATCCCGCGACGGCTTCAGGTCCCTTTCTGGCGCCTTTGAATTGGCACCCTCCTGGGGCCCCTCACCATTTGATTGAGCGCTCCTAATTTATCTTACTGCAACGACTGTGTTGTCATCCAAACTGTTCACCACATTCATTTTGAATGTCCCATTCAGGGTGATGTTCGTGCACGTTGTCTGTTCCGGTACCTGGACGAGCGGGGTCACTACCGCCCTTGTACTCGGGACGAGTTCATGCAGACGGACTTGTAGACTATTTGATTTATGGAAATGGCTGGCCTGTATTTTATTTGATTCTCTATGGTGTTACTTGCATGGTTTTGCGCCGGGGAAGGGTCTGCCCCGACCCCGGAGCATGCTTCCTGGTTTAGTTTCTTTTATTCCGCTTTTTGTTTCTTTTGTATGAATTTTAAAGTAACCCAGTATTTGGCTGAAGTATTAATTACAGAGACTTATACCCTTTCTTGCAGTTATCAGATGAGTACGTATAATTAAAAATATCTTTACTCCTATAATAGGCACTGGCTAACGCTAGTGCCATAAACTGATAAAATATAAAAAAATCGGGAGAAAGCAATAAATAGCTAGAATGTCCAGATTGAATGGATGGATCTTCAGATCCCCGACCAAATTCAAGAAGTTTTAAATTTTCTAAATTGGATGACCAGTTTTTTTTGTTTTTTTCATTAAAATGTTTCTCGCAGATTAAGCCTGACGGATGTCTTGGTGCTTGTTATCACTTTGAGCCCTGTTTTCTTCACCCGAGCTCGGTAGCACACAGGTCGCATGCTACACCACAAGGCCGCTTTCAGAGTTCATTTGTGGAAGTAATTTTAGAAATATGTTACCCGTTGGTTGGCAAGAAAGGGTCGCCAAATGAGCTCCCAAAATGAAATAAGTGGGCAAGAAAGGATTGGGGTGACGAGTGGCGTCAAGTTGATTGGTTTGTGGTCGTGTGCTTACAGGCAGTGGTGGTGTACTGTAAAGGCTATCGCGGAGCCCGGTTCACATGGCCCAAAAAAGAATACACGCATAGAATTTATAGAATACCAGGGATCTAAAGGCCTACCAGAAATTCACCAGAATTAATCAGGACGGTGCTAAATTATGAGGTATCCGCAAGGGGTTAAAAAAATACACACATAAAAAGTATTTACAGTATTATTTACAACAAAATTAAAATTAAATAAATTAACTGTTAAGAAATTATACGGTGGTCATCAAACAATAAGTAAAGTCACAAATGCTTATCACCATCGAACGACCACAAGTAGGTTGAACCAAAAGGATATTCACGCATACAAAAGTGGGTTCTATGGATAAATTGTTTAAAGCCGAAACGACACGTGCCGTTGAAGATGAAAATAGGCTTCGCTACTCTAGTAACAGGTGTTCCCGGAATAACCTCCCTGTCTTACGACCCTTACCCGAAGGCCCAAAGTTACATGAACAACACTTATAACACTTAATTAATTTAAAGGGGACGTAAGAAGAAAGAGATACTCCAAAATACCTGATACCAGAGCAGTGAAGCAATAACCCACCTCGGGAACCCAGGTGAAAGAGGCTCGGCGACGATGAGTGAATTCGACCCAAGTCGACAGGGTGAATGCGATGGCGATCTTGGGCGGGGAGAAACTCACAGACGGCGATATTATGTCGAAAGGCGTCGAGACCACTGCGAACGATGATTCGAAGGCACAACGATCCGAGAGAAGAAATGACAGAGGAAAGAATTCCCCAAAGAGATGATGGCGAGCACAGTGTGAACGGCTTTCCAAGGAAAACACTTGCAAACGTAACTGGAAGAGCACAATTCGATGCAGCTGACAGAGGGGCAGCGACAGTGCTGGCAGGAATCAATGGCATAAAATCCTCGCTGCATGAAGGAATCCAGTACGGGTCTCCAAAAAATTAATGACTTCAAGGTACGTGACGGACAACGATTCAGTGGAGCAATCAGGCAGAATCCTCACAACAGAATAAATTAAATGTAGTTGTATATATAGAAAGAACAGAGAGGGACCGCTGTATGTGATACAGGCGGTCAGGTAGTCAGAGAGGAGACTTGCGGAAAACATTTAAGAAAAGACGGCGAGAGTTGATAGGTCGGTGGCTATACACCGATGCGTTGTGTTGTTGTGGGAGCGTTGGTTATGTGGTATTGACTTGACGAGGGTTGGAGGCAGGTCAGGAGGGTGAGGCTGACTGCTCAGTTGGAAACGCGCTATTCATGATGCCTACTGGTTTATGCGAAGAACGGTACGGGCGGTGAGTGTTCTTGGGCCACGGAATATCGCGGCGCCATCGCGTACCTTCTTAAGTGTAGCGAGGTGTATAGTGGGTCTGTGGTGAGTTTTCGAGTTGTTTTGTGAGTCTTGTGTGAGCGTAAGTGTTGAGAGGAGCTAGTTTATTGTTGTTATGTAGTGCGTCCATTCTCGAGTACCGCGGCGAACGGCAAGCGCGCTTCAGAGCAGAGTTCTGAATGCGCTGAGCCTTTCGCTTCCACGTGTCGCTTGCAGCTACGAGCGAAAGTGGGGCGTACATGAGAATAAGACGCATGAGTGCTTTGTATAGGTGTAGTTTTAGTTTTTTGCTCGCAGGGTAGAACCTACCCAGCGATGTGTTTGTACGTGAGGCTCTTGCTTGTATTATGTTTTGATGTGAGTTGAACCTGAGGGTCTTGTCAAAAGTTACCCCCAGGATTTTGGTGCATTAACTGTATTTGAGCCTTGTTGGGTTTTGGTGGTTCATGTCTGGTGTGTTTGAGTAGATTTGTAGGTTGTGCATGAAGTGGTCTCTAGCGCCGTAGAGTGTCATCTGTGTCTTCTGAGGATTCGTGGCAATCAGCCATTTATCCTCGTAATCTCTCTTTACGTCTAGTATTCTTTGTGCGTGGAGCGCCACGAGAATGGTCTCGTCATCGGCGTAGGCCACTATGTAAGTATGAACGCAGTTTTCTGGTGGGCGTGGGGTGTCATTTGTGAACATGATGTAGAATGTGGGTGCCAGTACGCTTCCTTGGGGAACGCTTGGGCGTGTTGTGAAGAGTCGTGATAAGGTGTTGTTATATCTAATGTGGCAGCTCCGTTCAGTGAGGTAGTGCGAGAAGAGCCTTCTGGTGCAGAGAGGTAACTCCGTGTTGTTAGCGAGTTTCCAACGTAGTCCCTGGGGCCACACCTTGTCGAATGCCTTCTCCACGTCCTTACTGACGGAGAGAGTCTTTTGGTGTATCTGTCGTGAACGATGGTCACGGCCTCCTGAGTGGACCTGCCTCTCCTGAACCCGTATTGATGGGAGAACTAGTCCCTCTCTTCCACGAACTTCCGTAGGCGGCAGTTGACCATACGTTCAAGTATTTTGCCTAGGTGCTCTAATAGAGCAATAGGACTGTAGTTGTTTGGGTGTTTCGGGTCTTTGTGGTGTTTATGTAGGAGTCTGTTGTGAGAGACTTTGAATATTTTGGGGAAGTGGCCTGAGGCTAGTGAGGGGTTGAATAGGTGTGTGAGTGTGGGGTATATGTCTGCGAGGAGGTTGTGTATGAGTGTGGCTGGTAGGCTGGAGGGGCCGGGGGCGCGTTTTGGTGTAGTTTTAATGTAGTGTTTTGTTTCCTCGACGGTGATTGGAGTGGTTAGTCTGGACGTGTAGTCGAGCACCTCCATTCATATCAAGGGGGCAGGCCTCAGCTCGTGAGCGTGAGCCCGACACCACTCCTGGATTTCCTGGAAGTGCTCCTGCGCTTGTGGTTTTGGTGGGTTGTGTGTGTGTACTGTGTCCCAGTGGGACCTAAATGCGTCGAGGATGTCGTTAGTATCTGTGAGTGTGTGGTTGTTTATTTGGAGAGTGATCGGTTTGCATGTTTCAGTGCCCAGCATCCTT
Source organism: Ceratothoa steindachneri (assembly GCA_963969495.1). Taxonomy (NCBI): domain Eukaryota; kingdom Metazoa; phylum Arthropoda; class Malacostraca; order Isopoda; family Cymothoidae; genus Ceratothoa; species Ceratothoa steindachneri. Next base: position 685,613 of record OZ018322.1, read on the forward strand.
TTTACGTGCCCCTAGAAGAAGGAAGGGTCCGTGCAACGGGTGTCGTCCGAGATGCGGACGACCTCTCGCCACTGCCGGTTCCTGTCTAGCTGCACGCACTGAATGATGCGGGCACGTAGGTGATTTATGTTGTGTTGTCGTGGGCCTCTGGTGTAGTGGTTATTGTACTGTGTGATTAGTCTCTGAGTGTGTATTGAGAATGTGAAGTGTTTTATGCAGGTGTAGTTTTTTGTGGTGAGTGTAGGTTTCGTGCGATGGTGATGGTGTCTAGAAGTGAGCACCAGTGGTGGTCTATTAGTCCTGGATTGGTGTCCTCCAGGTCGAGGTTATGTCGTGTATTTGTGGATATGTGACTCCTGAATTCTTCCCAGTTCATGTTTTTGTAGTCGTATAGAGGTGATGTAGGGATGAGTATGGGAGATGTGGATATGATAAGGCATATCGGTATGTGGACAGATAGTACGTCGGGACCGGGTGACATGTGAGTGTAGAAGCGCGTGGCATGGTCGTTGTGGAAGACCACGTCCGGGGATGTGGTGCCTCCGTGCGGACCGAAGAACGTGGGGAAGGCTGGGCCGATATGCTCGCAGCGGTAGTGCCGCAAGGCACCGGTCAAGTAACTTCCCGCATCGTTTTTGTTGTTGGAAAGGAGTGTCGGGTGAAAAGCGTTAAGGTCCCCCGCGAAGAAGATAGGAAGGTTGTAATTTGATAGGGCCCGGAGTGGGACTTCTAAGTTTAGCTGTATTCGTGGTGGTCTGTAGTGAGTGGCCACTATTATGGGGCCAGAGCTTGTCTCTATCTTGCAGGCTAGAAAGGAGGTGTCATGTGTATTAATGAGGGAGTGATGTATGTTGCGCTTTACTAGGATCGCAGATCCTAGGTGCCGCGCCTGTGGAGATAGGTATGTGTGATAGCCTGCAATGTGAATTCTATTGTTGGGAGGATGTAGGCTGGTGGAGTTCAGGAGTACTATGTCGGGTCTTTGTGTGTCGAGCACCCAGTTGGCGACCGTATGGCGAATACCGTGCCAACTGCGTACGTTTAGTTGTATTAGGCTAAGTCGACCTATTGTCGTGGACGGTGTGCGCGGGAGGCTGACTTGCCTGGTACCGTCCCCTTCTCCTTGGTAATTGCCCAGGAGGCATGAGGAGCGAGTACCTTAACACGTGTTGGCTGTTGTTATGTTGGGTTTACGGCGGTGTTGTTGGGTGGGGGATCTGTAGTGGAGGGAGGAGCGTGTTCTGTGGGTGGAGATGTCGAGGTGGTGGCCTTGGAGAGGGTAGAGTCTTGGTGGGGGGGGGAGTTTGTGGCGGAGGTGGGAGGTGTAGAGCTGCGAGATGAGGGGCTAGAGGTGGTTGGTGAGGTACAGATTATGAGAGGAGGGGTGTCGGGGGAGAGAATAGGTTGGGTCGGGGGATGGAGTGGATTGAGAGGGAGGAGAAGGAGTGGGAGGAGGAGGAGTGAAGTGAAGAGTGGGGGGGGTTGTTTGTCCCGTGCTTGTGAGTGCAGGGGAGCTTTGGGGTAGGGTTTTTTGGATTGGCACGGGGTGTGGTGGACTGAGGGGGAGTGGGGGTTGGGGTGACGGTGGGAGCAGGGTTAGAAGCTGAGGAATAGGGGGCGGAGATAGGGTCTTTGAAGGGAGGGGGGGTGGAGATAGGAAGGGGTTTTGATAGAGAGGTGGAAAGGGGGCGAGCAGGAGAGGGGGTTGGGAGAGAGGCAGGAGCAGTAGGTAAGGAAGGTGCAGGGACAGGACAGGACAGGCGGCGAAAGGAGCGTGATCAAAGTGGCGGCCGGTGGATCCCGGTGGGGAGGGGGGTTGGGTGTGTCTGGGGTAGGGCAGGGGGAGCAGACAGCGTTGCGCCAGCAGCTGCGGCGAATGATCTGGGGAGGGGGGGCGGGGGGCGGGGGCAGAGTGTGTTGTAGAGTGTACTTGTTGTGGACGCCGTATAGCCGTCATGGCGGGCCCTACTCGGGTTAGGGCATCTTGGGTTGACGGCGACATGGTCGCCGCCACAGTCTGTGGAGTAGGCTGTAGTTGAAGTGTAGGTCGTGTAGTGGTGCCCCACTACACTGCACTTTGAGCAGATTAGATCTGCTGAGCATGTGTTGGTGTTGTGTCCGGTCTTGTAGCACCGGTGGCATTACGTGGGTCTGATGTTGTGTTCTTCAATGTTTTGTGAGTGTGTTAGCATGCCGCAGACCTTGATGCCTTGGTCTAGCAGCATGTTCTTTGTGTTGTCGCTGGACAGTGTGATCACTGCCCAGTTTTTCGTCCTGTTAAAATACAGGTCCTTGATTACTTCCTCCCCATACTCCTGATGGAGCTGAGTGCGGAGGTCATCGTTTGTGAAGGCCAGCCACAAAGGGTTGGTCCTTGTCACACGAATCTGGTATATTTTTGTGATACCGTCACCGAGTTTTGTTGATAGGTTATGGGTGGTGAGTGTGTTGGTTGTTTTTTCGTGGAAGATTAGCGCGTCCTCCTGTGAACGGAAGACGAGCTTGTGGCCTGTACGTAGTTTTATTATGTTCGTGATCGGCGTGTCGTGTGTGACGGCTAGGTTAAGTAGCGTGTCGTGGTCAATTGTGGTGGGTGTTTTTTTTCTGTCGTGTGTGTCAGTATTAGATGTGTATTGCTGGTTGCCATGGTTGTTCTTATAATGCGGTTTACTTTACTTTGCTTGGGGTGCCCCCACCCCGCCGTTGAGGACCCCGTGAACATGACTCGGATGTGGTGAAGGGTGATGGATGAGTATGCCCCTGTTTGAGCTCCTCAGAGGGTGTAAGAACATGGCGGACTTAATGATGACTGAAGCCAGAATCAACTGATTCCAGTCGGGGTGCCACCCCCTCTATTGGGTTTTGGGTATTTAACAGTTACGTCCGACATCTCACAAAGACGGTAGAGTCTCCCTATGTGGTATTGGACGGTGACCGCAGTGTAGGTTGTTATGCCTCCCCGCGTTTGTAACTGAAATCCCGATCCAGGTTGCTTCTTCCTCTGGGTTCCGCAGTGGGCTAAGCCTCAGGCCTCCTTTACCCAGAGTTTGCAATTATGCCTTTTCTAAGTAGAACGGCATTGTTGCAACGAAGCTATATGTGTAGAGTCACGTTCACGGAGCCAGACATCACGGCGGAGGAGGGATGGGGGGGAGGTGTTTAGCACGTCATATCAGAATGACGAGCCAGGGGAATAAAGGATTTTTTTATTCTGGGGGGTAGGTGGCGATGGGGGTTGACTCAAGGTCCTATTAAGGTCCGGGGGTATCTGGCAGGGTCGTGGTTTCTACCGTCCTCGGTATGGCTGATGAATCAGGAGTGGTTCTGGAGGTGACTTTCCCTCAACTTTGCCTCCTTTGCCGGCTAAGACTTCTTTTTGGTAAGGGTAATTCTTCGGAGTTGTGATCCTCTCTGGAACTTAAAACTTGCTTGCTTGCTTGCTTGTTTGCTTGTTTGCTTGCTGTGTATAGAAAGAACAGAAAGGGACCGCTGTATGTGATACAGGCAGTTAGGTAGTCAGAGAGGAGCGTTGCGGAAAACATTTACGAAAAAGACAGCGAGAGTTGATAGGTCGGTGGCTATACACCGATGCGTTGTGTTGTTGTGGGGGCGTTGGTGATGTGGTATTGACTGGACGAGGGTTGGAGGTAGGTCAGGAGGGGGAGGCTGACTGCTCAGTTGGAAATGCGCTATTCATGATGCCTACTGGTTTATGCGAAGAACGGTACGGGCGGCGGGTGTTCGTGGGCCACGGGTGTTCATGGGCCGCGGGATATCGCGGCGCCATCGCGTACCTTCTTAAGTGTATCGAGGTGTATAGTGTGTATGTAGTGAGTTTGTCGAGTTGTTTAGTGAGTCTGGTGTGGGCATAAGTGTTGAGAGGAGCTAGTTTATTGTTTTTATGTAGTGCGTCCATTCTCGAGTACCGCGGCGAACCGCAAGCGCGCTTCAGAGCAGAGTTCTGAATGCGCTGAGCCTTTCGCTTCCACGTGTCGCTCTCAGATACGAGCGACAGCGGGGCGTACGTGAGAATTGGACGCACGAGTGCTTTGTATAGGTGTAGTTTTAGTTTTTTGCTCGCAGGGTAGAACCTACCCAGCGATGTGTTGGTACGTGAGGCTCTTGCTTGTATTATGTTTTGATGTAAGTTGAACCTGAGGGACTTGTCAAAAGTTACCCCCAGGATTTTGGTGCGTTGAGTGTATTCGAGCCTTGTTCAGTTTTGGTGGATCATGTCTGGTGTGTGTGAGTAGATTTGTAGGCTGTGCATGAAGTGGTCTCTAGCGCCGTAGAGTGTCATCTGTGTCTTCTGAGGATTCGTGGCAATCAGCCATTTAACCTCATAATCTGTCTTCTCGTCTAGTATTCTTTGTGCGTGGAGCGCGATTTCTTCTGAGGCCCGCCTGCTGACGAGAATCGTCTCGTCATCGGCATAGGCCACTATGTAGGTGTGAACGCAGTTTTCTGGTGGGCGTGGGGTGTCGTTTGTAAACATGATGTAGAGTGTGGGTGCCAGTACGCTTCCTCCTTGGGGAACGCCTGAGCGTGGTGTGAAGGGTCTTGATAGGGTGTTGTTGTATCTAATCTGGCAGCTCCGTTCAGTGAGGTAGTGCGAGAGGAGCCTTCTGGTGCAGAGAGGTAAACCGTGTTGTTGGCGAGTTTCCAACGGAGTCCCTCGTGCCACACCTTGTTGAATGCCTTCTCCACGTCCTTACTGACGGAGAGTCTTTTGGTGTATTTGTCGTTTGTTCTGTATTCTGTCGTGAACGATGGTCACGGCCGCCTGATTGGACCTGCCTCTCCTGAACCCGCATTGATGGGGGGAGACCCAATCCCTCTCTTCCAGGAACTCCCGTAGGCGGAAGTTGACCATACGTTCAAGTATTTTGCCTAGGTGTCCTAATAAAGCAATAGGCCTGTAGTTTTTGGGGTGTTTGGGGTCTTTGTGGTGTTTATGTAGCAGTATGTTGTGAGAGACTTTGAATATTTGGGGGAAGTGGCCTGAGGCTAGTGAGGCGTTGAATAGGTGTGTGAGTGTGGGGTCTATGTCTGCGGGGAGGTTGTATATGAGTGTGGCTGATAGGCCGGAGGGGCCGGGGGCGCGTTTTGGTTTCGTTTTTAGAGGTCTCACGGCCCCATTTATATCCTTCAGTCCGAAGGGGGAAAAGGGAAGTGGGGCACAAAGGCAGGGGAGGAATGAGTCTCTTTCCTTACGCAAATTAGACTGGTAGGTTGCAGAAGTCTGGCCAAAAATGGTAGCCTCGAAGCGGGTCGACCTGCGATAAACACCATAAACTATGATGAGAGATGGAAAGCATGGGAATCCGAGGGCCTACCCTTTACATGTCCTGACCAAAGAGCGACACCACAGTTGTTATGGTGCTTTCCAAGATGACATTAGGGGGATTCTTCAGACCTACTTTTACACACTTTCTACAACATGAGTTCTAGCGCCTCAAAATTAGCCGTAGTTTACGACACGCTATGGGCGATACTCCAGACCGATACTCTTAAGTCTTTTACTAAACACGTTCGAAGAAGGTATGGGGTCTATCCACCCACATATACAAGCCAAATAAAGACGTGCTAAAAGATAGTGATAGAAATACCACAATTTTTCTCTCAATGTTTGAATACAATGGAAAAATCTTTTCTGGGCAAGCAAGTGAAGTTTTAGGGGACCTGCGTATCCTCCCTCAGCTTCTCAAGTGTTGATTTTTGCTATGTACATCTTTCATAGTCTTCACTTTCCTTTCACAACATTTTATACGAACTTGTCATGAAAGGAAGTCTGGCAGGTATGCCATTATTAGTTTTCTCTTTATGCATTGTTTTTATTAATCACTGCCCATATACTGTATATCTGGTCATGGTGAACATACCCTATCAATGATATCTTCTGCCGGGGTGAATTTATGATCTCAATGTTCTAGTCGAGATTTAAGAGATATTCGTATAAGTGTCTTTCCGAGCCTATCTACCTTCTACCTTTTTTTCAGCTAAACTTGAAGAATGCTTTAACACCGCTCTGATTAAATGAATTTATGATAAAGGATGTTTTTATAGTCGCATTAGTTAGTTGTGAAACATCAAGTTCTGACTTTTTTCTAGAATACAATTCCATGTTGTGGCCTAATTTCTGGATGATCACCTCATGCTTTGCTTCGATTCTTTTATAATCCAATCATATCTTACTCTATATTAATGTTTTAGAAAGTTTATTAGGTTGTGTAAGATTTTCTAAAAGTTTGGAAATCGAGGGAAAATTTTATGTCTAACCTTGCAATTATTTTGAAATTTTAGAAATTTTCTAATTGTATTGAATATTTTAGATAATTTTCTCATTGATATACGTCGTTATCGTTTACTTCATGACAAGTCAACCACTGGAAACGGAGAGATTCGTCATTTTTAGCACCCTTTGTATCATGACGTCCTTGGTAGCTCAAAGCATCGGTCTGTCTATCGGAGCTGCCTTAGATGTTCAAGTAAGTTGCCCTGGAATGTTCTTCTAAAGCTGCCCCTGTGTTCTTTACTGCACAGTAGCACCTTCTGGTGCTTTGTATCAGTCGAGAGCTACATTTTAGTGGGAGACGAACCACTTTGAGAGTTAACTTAATTTGAGACTCCTATAGTGAAAAGGTATAGGAAAGAAAAGGACCGATATGGAAAAAGAGGAGCAACGAAGATTTATTGGTTGGAATCTCGTCACTGAAACGTTAATTGGGATGAGTAAATGGGAGGCTTAATCCACTTGGTTCACATAGAGCTTAATCGTTTATCACTAATGTAGTATAAATTAGGGGGGTGTTTTAACCCTTTCAAGTTTGGTGGTGCAAAATTTGCACCACCTTATGGGAGGGGGTGTTCTGCCAGGTAGTGTAGTGGTTGTTGTTTGTGAAGGCTGTCGTTAGTATTTTTGCCTCATGTCAAGGTTATCCTTGACTTAGATAACTTTGGTTTCAGACTGTAAGTGGTTTGTGAGGGTACTAGGTGTGATGTGCTGTAATTGTTTTTAGGGCTTTTTGTATGGTGTCGAGTGTTGAGGCATCGGTGAGAGAGATTGGAGACTCAAGTAGGGATTGCATATTCCATTACTGAGCGTATGAATTGTTTATAGACTGCGGTTGTAGTTTCGGCCAAATGTTGTGTGCGCGAGCGATTTGAGGGTGTCAAGTTTTGGTGTACATTTTTGTATTTTTGTGACAGGCTGTTTGAATTTCATTGACGTATCTTATTTTACGCCAAGTATTGTGGCTGTGTGATACGGAGGTGTTTTTTATCATTAGGCGAGGCATGAATTTGTGATCCTAAGTATCACTGGTGATGGGGTAGTTGTGGACTTGGTTGGGGTTATTTTAAGTCTTGGTGATGAACCGTGTGTGTCGTTTGTTAAGGTAGCGTTGGGGGTGATAAGCAGCTGTATTTTTGTTTCGGTGCGTTCATGCGAGCTACTTTGTCTGCATATGAATCGAGAGGCAGATGAATGGAATAGTCTCGGCCTTCATCTGATAGAAGCGTCCTCCCTGCGAAGTTCTGAGTATAGACCAGATAGATGTATGGATGAGGATGCTAGATGGGACTGAACTTGAGGAGGAAAACAAGCGCTGTCTCCTATAGGCTATTGATTAGGCTTTTGCAGACTCCTTTTCTTATGTGTGCTTTGGGGTGAACGGAGTGTGTTTGCGCGCCATACACGTGGATGTTAAAGATTGTGAGGCATGCCGTTTGTGAAGTTTTTTGTTTGTCTAGTTAGTAAATGTCACATGTACGTATCTATCCGTCAAATAGCTATAGTTAGCTACCATCTTTTTGTGTTTTGCATGTTGCTGTTACATATAGTGTTAGTGTAGACAACTTAAGCTTATGTAAACCTCTTGCTAGTTGATCGAATTTGAGCCACATTGCATGTGGTTAGTCACTTGATTGGAGGCAAGATTAGGGTAAATTTTGCGTCGATTATCATTTAAACATTCCGTGGTTTGGTGAACCTCATTTTAAACAATAATTTCCTACTGAATTAGTCAACGTTCGAACTCGTAAGAGGCACGGTGATGTGTTTACCTCCTCTCCGCATTCCGCTAACACCTCTCCTCCTCTCCCTCAAAGTTCTTTGGTTCGAATAGAATAGATTGGCAGCTAGCAACCCATCTCTTTTTAGTTGACAAGAAGGGGCAGAACTCCGCAGTCGGCGTTCAGCCCGCAAGAACGGGCTTGAACCAAGAAAGGACGAGGTAAGGAATAACGAACCACCAGGATGCATCCGACGCGACTAGCGAGGATGTCCGTGGCCCAACGACATAGAGCCCACGCATACTCGCCTACTGCGTTGTTTAGAACCGGCATGTTTTCTGCGCAAACGGGCATCTGCAGTGGTTACTGGAAACCAGATTCCTGGTGCCTTTCTCAGGTTTCTGGCCCCTTCGCCGATGAAAACAAGCTGAACTGAACTTTCACGAATGGAGTCGGCACTATTTTTGTCCAAAACAACCCCCCCAACACCCAATTAATACAACTACAAGTAAAGATAAAAGCAGCGCATCCCCCCTTCCCTCCCCAAGGGTCCCCTCCAGCACTCTCGTAGCAGAAATGGTGTTTATCTCTCTGCAATTGATACAGGTTCGGGGGCTTCCCTCTTAACCCCTTGTGCAAAGTTGTCTTCGGGCGAATAGTCCAGTGGCGGGCGTTCTCATACCTTTCCAGGGGTCTCCAAAGATTCTTTTAGGAGACTATGGTTGGGGAGTTTCTCCGTTAGTTGCTTTCGGAGACCCGACTTGCGGCGGGTCTCCCTTTGCTTTCTCAGGGGCCCTCGCGATGGGAGAAGGTGGACCACCTAAGCATCCTATAGATGTGTAAGAGGAGGTGTCGTCCCTTGGGCATTGGCAAGATACCTCGTTGATCCGAGGTTTGTCGAGTTAGTGGGACATGGTATGTCCGTTCTCCTTCTGTTCCCAACGCATGCTGGCATCCCGCCCCAGTGGCGTTCATGAAAGGCCATAGGCCTTTTGACTTCTCGGTTAGGATACCCGACACCTTGGGGGGGATGGACAGTTAGAACAACTCCTGGGTGGAGATTTTCCGCGAGGTGTCCCCCCCCCCCCGATGGCAGGAGAGGGAGGACGAACCTTAGCCCGATGACAGACACCGAACATGAGTCTGCCCATGTGCAAGCTCCTCCAAGAACTCACAAGGTGAGCAGGAACCTCCACTCCCCACTGGTACCCCCTTGACAGTCAAGTTCTTATCCAGAAGGGGACCCAATGCCGCACGAACCGGCCTCAGCAAGATCTTTCTTTGTTATGAGGAATAACTTGGCTGTCAAGGGGGTAACAGTCGGGGGAGGAGGTCCCTGCTCACTTTGTGAGTTCTCGGAGGAGCTTGCAAATGGGGGACTCGGGTTCGGTGTCTGTCATCTGGAGGGGGATCACCTTCTGGAAAATCTCCAGCCAGGAGGTCGGTCTTTGCGGCATTGGGTCTCCTTGCGGGGATGGAGGGAAACGGGTATATTCTTCCAAAGAAGAAATCTAAGACTGCATTCCTCTCCCTCCCCGTGTACTCCCGGGACGGAGGGATCCGCTGCCTCTAATGCAATTGAGCAGCCCAAAACCAGTACGTCGGTCCCAAAGCTTCCTCGTATGAAGAGGCCCAGATAAAGACCAAAGTTGCAAGGGCGTGGAACGGAGCCTCTTTGCTTCAACGGCTTTCGTGCTATTCGCTCCAAAGATGGCAGCATGGGGTCGATGGAGTGTGAAACAACCCTCAGACAGCAACGATATGCCTACATGTGCTATAAGCGCCGCCCGAACGATTTAACCGTCGGTGAATATCGTCGAGCTATGGCTAAGTACCGGTGTGTCTCGAAGCACACCCGCCGCTATTTAGGGCGGGCATAAGTGTTTATTTAACTGGAAGACCCCTCTTGCAGACGTGTAGAAGTGAGTCGAAACATTCGGGGCAAGTTGACGCTGGACTCTCCCTGCCTGTTCGCCGGGAGAACGGAGCTGCAATTTTGGACTACGCGTCCGTGGCGGAGTTTTTCTGACAGCTTTCTCCGTATTCTCTAACTAAAGCAGCATTCAATGTACGTCGTGAGGTTGCTGAGGGCCCTCAATTAGACACTACCTTACGCGACGTTGAAGGGTTCTCCTCCAGAGGCACAGAACCCTTGAATGATGAGCTTACGTTGAGTTTCGTTCAGATATCGCTTAATGCGCGGAGACCGCTCCTAGTCTGAACGATCTCCCGTATGCCATGCGTCGACACTTTCGTTCAGCATAGCATAGCATTTCTGTTAAATCTGTTCAACAGCATCAGGACAGAGGGTATCTTTCCAGAATTCTGGCGAATGGCTACTGTGCTCGCTTTTCAAAAATCAGGGGGAGAGAGAGAGAGAGAGAGAACTCTATCCTGGCCAGTTTCCGCCCAACCTCTCTAACCTAGTCGTGTGCAAGTTGATGGAGAAATTGGTAAATGTTAGACTAGACTTTTTTCTTTACCAATGAAGCCACCTGTCCATAGCACATTCCGGCTTCCACAAGTTCCACTTTACGTCGGATGCTCTGATACGACTGGATAGAGCATTAGGGCGAGTCATACTCTAGAATTTTATGAAACTGGTGATGAGGGGTATTCAAATGATGATTATTGGTGAAAAGAACATAATTTTGGCAGAAAAGTTACATTCTGATTGGTCTAACCTACATCAATTTTAAGTTGAAATATTGTTAGTTCTGAGTCATTTACTATATTATACTATTATTTTAGTTACCCATAAAAGATCAAATTTACTGTTTTCTATCAATACATTTATGTAGTCTGAAAGATATTTGTCTAAAAAAATGTAAATATGTATTAGAGAGACATGATAAAGTAGGAAACCTGTTAAAAATGACCGTTAATTTCGTTTGGTCTAACTCCAAAATTGCAAGTAGCCAGTACTCATTACTCAGCGGAAGGCAATATTCTAGAAGTGTTGCCAGTTCTGGTAACTGTTCATAGAGCATTTACATTTTATTTGAATGCTAGTAAAGGCTGTGGATAATTTTAGAATACCATATAATTATTTGGTAGAGACTATTTCTTAATCTAAGTGTGATCTTTTCACTTGCAGATATACCTGCGATTAGTGTGACAATGGCGAAAATCAAGACAAGGTCTAAATCAAGTTCTCATATGACTAATTTTGTTGGGATTGGACAAGAGCTGATGGTGTCTGAGTTACCAACAATGAGAGATATTTTGAGGTACGGCATCTACTCGAGGGAGCAAAGTGAAGATGACCGGATAAATTATGAAGTGGACCAGCTGGTAAAAGACGTGTATCAGGGCTTGATTAATCAGTTGACCAAAGCTAATGCTCTCTTCAAACCACCTGTTGTAAATCAAAAGGTCACAATAATATCAAAGCTTAAGGAGGTGTGGAAGGAGGCAGTAAAAGTTTCCCTTGGTAAAGGAAAAATTCAAGTACGAGTAAAAGAGAGGTTCATTGCAAAACTCGATAAGTTATTTGATATATTGACATGCAAATGTCAAATTTCCAGTTGTGGGGAAGTAGATTGTTATGGCTGTGAGACTGAAGCCCACATTAATTGTTGTTGTAGTAAAGAGAAAAAAATACCTACGAGGGACTGGCCTTTATTAAAGGACAAAAGGAGAAGGTTTGAAGTAAAGGTACCTTTCAAATTGGAGGTCCTGATATTCCAGAGCATAATATTCAATTAAGAGCTTCAGAATGGAAAGAAAGAGAAAAAGTGAGGAGGCGAGCACTATTTAAGCAGGAAAAGCAGCAAGTAAAGAAAACGAGCATTTGGGGGCAGAAAGTGAAGATCTGGAGGCATAAAATTCTGATGGTGAAAACAGTTTAGGTGATGAAGTAACTTTTGAAGCTGTCCAAGAGCCGGAATCTTCCACCAGAAATAAAAAGAATTATGATGAAATTCCAAATATTGCTCTTGCTAGTATAAGGTATGGTGTTGGATTGAGACCAACTGTAGCTTTAGCAACTGCAGCTGGATTCATTATTGAGGAAGATACAAGTAAAGTAATTGATAAGAATAAAGTTAAGAGAGCACAGGAAAAGCTAGAGTTATTGAACATGAGTTTGAGGAAAACCTAAGGAAGGATGGGGCGAATTTCTCATGTTCTCTTTGATGGATGATTTGATGTGAAAAATTTTATGATTGAGGCAGAAGAAAGTGAAAAATTGTTTCTAACAAAAACAGAAGAGCATTACACTGTCATTAGTGAGCCTGGGGGCACTTACCTCTTCCACTTTGTCCCAGAAAAGGCTACAAAAGAAGAATCACATGCAGAGAAGATCGCTAAGGCTATGTTTGAATGGCTAAGGGAAATGGGTTTGGACAAAAGCTTAATGGCCATTGGAGGAGACTCCAAGAATGTAAACACAAGTGTAAATGATGGAGTAATGCGAAAAATGGAGCTTCATTTAGGCAGAAAGGTTGTTTGGTTGGTCTGTATCCTGCACACTGGGCAACTCCCTCTCCGTCATCTAATTATCAACCTGGAAGGCCCAACACTATCTGGCAACAGGTATTCCGGACCAATAGGAAAGCTCCTTGACCTTGTTACAGACTTGGATATCTACCCAAATTCCACTCGAATATCTTTAGGTCCTCCTCTTACCAAGATACCTCAAGAAGTGGTGCAAGATCTTTCCACTGATCAACATTACAGCTATAGAACTGTATCTGCAATCAGAGATGGAGTGCTTCCTACAGGGCTTTCTCTATTGGAAATAGGACCAGTAAACCACAGTCGCTGGCTGACCACAGCCTTAAGTCTCAGAGGAAGGAGGTGTTGGATATTGTTTTGCCAACTGTTAAGAGATCAACTTGGTATGCATACAGTGAAGCCATCCTCCAAACCCTCCTATGCTCTGAAGATCAGGCGGAGAGAACTGAATGGGTGAAAAGAATCCAGACCATCAGGGGAGAAGGGGACCCAGATACTCAAATGGAAGACTCCTTTGTAAGGCTTAGAAGGACACTAGACATCAATTTTGATGCTACCAGGATTAGAGATCTGATCAATTGGTCAGAGGATGTCTCTGAGCCACCTCTCATTTGTTCTTTAAGTACTTCTGAATCGAAAAACTTCATTGACTGGCCTTGACACACACAGAGCATTGAGAGGGTTGTAAGAATGGTGACTGAGGCTTCTCCCAAGTATTTATCACATGAAAAGAGGGATGGAGGAATCGGGGCACAAGAGACAAGTAGACGTCTGATGTTCAGGAATGAGTCAAAGCAAGATTTGTGTCCTCTGGTGAAGTTTAACTTGAATATGACCCAAAGTGACCCATGCAGCTATATGTGGAGCTTTGCATGCGCTTTTATTACTCACTAAACATGTAAATTTGAGGTTACTTTGTGTTTGTGTGTACTTGGATTAAATAAAAATGGGTTACATAAGCTCGTGACGAAAGGGAAAAATTTACTTTTATTTAAGTGGAAATTGATTTAGGTAGGAGCAATTGTATAATCAAATAGTTCTTTTTCAAAATCTACACCGAAAAATCTATCATTTAAGCACCCCTCATTAAAGGATTTAATGAAAATATATGGTGGCCCCAAAGTATGACCCGCCCTAATAGAGCATCCTTTATAGACGGAACTATGTCAGTGTCTTTCGATCTGCAGAAGGCCTATGATACTGCATGCCGATACGGTATCATGGAGACTCTACACGATGGAGGCGAGGGGGTGCCTCCCAATTTTTATATCTAAGTTTTTGCTAGATCCTTGATTCCGCGAACTAGTTTTTGGAGCCCTCTCTGGCCCAATTGAACAGGAGAAGGGTGTCCCGTATTCCAGTGTCCTAAGTTTCGAACTCTTCGCCCTGAGCATCAAGGGTATCACTGCGTTACTGCCGGAATATTTTCTCGCTACGGTCTACGTGGACGTCCTTTCGATATCTTTCGGCGCGGCTCAGATGACAAATCTGGAGCATCGACTCCAATCATTGAACCGCATCTTTCGCTATGCCGAAGCAGACATGTTTCGGTTTTCCTTGTCCATGACTAAGGCAGTTCATTTTTGTCGCCATCCACGCCTCCACCTCAACCCGGACATATTCCTAAACGGCCTGCTGGAAGTGGCGGATTAGCATAGTTTCTTTTTTGTTTTCGATAGAAGCCTCACTTGGGAGGCTCATATTAGCAGCCTTAGGGCCTCTTGTACGAATGTCATGGCATTCTTGGTTCGGAGAAGTTCAGCACTAGAGGTGCTGATATGACTACTGCCTTATTTTTCTATTGATCTTTTGTTCGTTCGAAGTTTGACTACAGATGAGTTTCATGCATCCGCAGCCGAGTGTCTATGGCGGAAGTTGGACTCAATCCACCACACCGATCTCCGTTTGGCGACCCGTGCCTTCCGCACGTCATCCATTGAGAGCCTTCTTTTCGATTATGGGGAGTTGCCATCTGATTTACACCTACAGTGTATTATGTGCTTGTACGTGCGACGCCATCTCTCGATGCATCCGTGGCCGATTTGACGGTTCCTATGCCGCCGAGAGACGCCATTCATACCCTAAGCCTTTGGGATTTAAAACTAGGATATTCCTTCAAGAGCCCGGTGTAGCTCTCGGGCTGATAGCGCTCCTAGTTAGCCCAGGACGCAACCTAATGGGTACCACCTTTGACTATTTGTCGCCACGCCTCTATACACAAAGCTTCCACAGTGCCCCGTATATTGCGTTAGATCATTTTGGAGCACTCATCCTTTCACGCTGGATCTGTGCCAATGTACAAATCTGGTAACAACTCCTGTAAGGGGTCTACTTCCACGCCGTATCCTCTGTTTGAAGTATGCTGGGTAGTACGAGGTGCTGTGTCCGTCTCCACTGCTGACTGGCTGGGGAAGATATAGCGTCGTGCCCGGTTCGGAGACCGGATTGTGATCTTTAGCTACTCATAAAGCGCCCTGAATGTTCTCGGATCATTAAAATCTTCATACTCCCTTTTCGCGGTATCTGTTACGCGTCGGTTGCCGCAAACCAGACGGCTTCGCTATCATCATCTGCTGGGTTCCTGGACATCTAAGAATTGCGAGGAATGAGGGCGCCAAAGAGTTTGCGAGGAGTGGGCGACCAGACCAGCGTTTCGCTCTTTTTCACACCGACTACATGGTAAGAATCAGTGCAGCCTGGTCAAAAGATGAGACGCCGGAGGGGAACTTAAATTTGGGGGACTGCGCCGCGACTGTCCCCATAGACCCATCTCTAATACCGCGACGGCTTTCGGTCGCTTTCTGTCTTCATCGAAATGGGCAAACTCGCGGGACGAATCTCCAATTGATGGAGCGCTTTCCTGCTTTGTCATCCAGACTTTTGGCACATTCTGGCTGATCTTCGTCCACGTTGCCATTCTCGGTACCGCGACGAGCGGGATCGCTACCGCTTGACCATTTTACTTGAGGTGGATTCGTGTGCATAAACTTCTGGTTTATGACTTTTTGGACGAGGTTGCCTCCATTTTATTTTACTTTCTTTGGTGTTGGTCGCATTATCTTGCGCCGGGGGAAGGCTCGCCTCCCCATGACACCGAAGCGTGCTTTCTTCCTACCTTTATTTTTTCCTTTGGGAGAGGAGGTGGGGGTGTCTTTTTTTTCTTTGTTTGGTTTGGTGTATGTGAATTTTAAAGTAGCCTATTACTAGTCTATTCATTTAATTGCGGTGACATATGCCCTTAATGGTACTCTCCAGATTGGCGCTGTTAAAAAAAGAAAAAGGCAATGGTCGATAATCGATAAGAATAACCCACGTAGTATATAACGTTATACTACGTTTGGGAACCAGAGCTTATAGTAATAATTTTAATAAAATACCGTACTTATTCTGTAGCATAGCATAACTTTCTCTCGGTTCTTGTCTGAAAATGTGTTTAAAAAAAAAATTCAGGTTTGTTGATCGAAAGTGAAGAGTACATAGATTGAAAAAGATGGTTATCCAACAGCTTTAATTTAACCAAGCGTTTACTGCGCATTTCTAGTATTCACGATTGTTCAATTTGGGCATAAATTTGTGTTTGATCTCTACTGATTGGTATTGGTAATCGAAGACTCATAAATATTATGTACATCCTTTGCTATACCTTAACTTCCACTGTAAGCTACGCAGTACATTTCGAGTAGTTAAAGTATGCAAGAAAATACATAAATTAGAATATCGCATAGACATATATTTGATATCTTTAACCTCTCTAATGGCGAACCAATTTACCTTTGCATCAACCAGACTTTCTTTTAAATATATTAAAATGTACTTTGAACAGAAAATTTTGTTGACACTTTGGTCAAATTTGAAGTTGGTACAAAAATATTATATCTGTTTTCGCAGCAAGCTGTATTCTTTGGTCCAACAGTAGCGATTCCAGCTTTATTATTCTCCGGTTTCTTTGTTACTTTTTCAACCATCCCCGTCTATCTTCGATGGCTCACTTATTTATCATATATCAGGTGAGTATTTTACGACTGCTTATATGCCTGGCTTAAGGCAACTGTTTCGCTTTCATTATCCCACTCGTTTAAATATACCAAACGCTTTCCTGGTTGTCATCATCATCATCATCATCACTAACTATAATTTAAAAAGGGGATTTTTTTGTTATTTGAATAATTGTTTTATCTTAGTTTGCTCATGACTCATGTATTTTTATGTTATTTCTAATAATTCTTTTATACTATCAAAAAACAAAATGGTGAAGTTCAGAAATAAATATAAATATAGAAATTTTGTGAATTTTTTTCAAAACCCATGGCTGTTTTTTTTTAGATTTTAAATTTTAACCTTAGTAGCGAAGCCAATGCCTGGTTTTATAATATAGTAAAACCAGGCAATGGCTTCGTCACTCCGCCGTAAGGGGGAG
>OZ018322.1:712500-956170 GCA_963969495.1 Ceratothoa steindachneri
GTTCGACCCCAACCACTTTTGCATGGTCTTGACCATTTGGGCCTGGGCACCGTCCTGCTGAAACACGTAGTCTGCCTACTTCGTGATCTTTCTAACTCCTGGCAGGACTTTCGTGGCCAACATGTCCCTGTATTCGCCCTCGGTGAGCCTGTAACCGACCGCAAACCACAACGGTGGTATCTTCTTGCCATTCGAAGTCACGACGCAGAAAATCATTTTGGAGACCGGATTGTTGGTCGTGGCCATGTAGCGAACCTCGGAGATGTCATGGCCGAAGCTTACTGAGTGGCCGTTCAGCTTGTTGATGACCGGATCAACCGTGGAGGTTTTTTATCAGAAAAAAAAATTCGATTGCCATGACTCTTCCAAGTCATTGAGAATGCGACGACAGTGCATACGGTCGGTGAGCAGATTCCTTTCCACGCACCTCAAACTCTTGACTGCCCTGGACACCGTGGCCAGCAAGATTTTCTTCATCTTCTGGAGCGCTGTCATTTTGAGTTTCAGAGCACTTTCGAAAGCCTTTATCACAGCCAAACGGTTGACAACTTGAGGTCTGCCTAAACGAGATCGATCTGTGAGGTCTTCCCCGTTCTTGAGCCTCTCTGCGACTCTGTGTACCGCCATGCGGCTGACGTTGGGCCGCTTTGCGATGTCGGACTTGTTGCTGCCCGCGACAGAAGAGCAGATATCTCGATTCTTTTCACGTCCATATCGACACTCCTACACACAATGGAAAAATTTGATGACACATGCTGGAAAAGTAGGAATTTAAGTTTATTTGACGGACCCTTCTCTATTACACATGTAAACCTCGCGAAAGATTTAAAAAAAGGGTTGCAGAACTTTTGCAAAAACCAGTACATAGATTTTTTTCGAGTCTACTCTGGATTTGTTTTTTTTTCAACTAATGCATATTAACTTTTCGCATAACCCTTTTAGAGTTTTGTGTTGCGCACTAATAAACTTCGGTGCGGTGGTTTCGTCTGTTCCTTCATCTTAATAATATACCAACATGAAACACATTATCAATCAAACACAACCTTTTTCATTCCTAGTCGTACTTCTCGCAGCACTCTATCCATCAATATTTTAATCAGCCATTGTGACATCACATACACCCTTGAGTTACCCACCCACTAGAGTCCATGTATATCAAATGAATCACTTTGGCCATCTTCCACCCAAATGCACGCATTGCTTCCCAAACTATTTTTCACGTCACTCTTCACTTGGGGGGCAGTCATCAAATGGGCGCCATGTAAAAAAATCACATCATACACGTTCATACACTTTCTCCAGAATCCTGATCGCGGAACCCAGCATGCACTTTACATCTTTTATCCCTTGTTTTCTTTCAGAAAGCTCTCTCATTGTAAATCCTGCTCCACACACACGCTACCCAGTGTAAATCCACCATGTTCATATCTGTCAATCCCTCGCTCATCCTTCTTACACGCTCAGTCCTAATTTTTCCACACAACTAACCTAAAACAATTAAGACTTATTTATCTCCGTGTGGTTCGTGTATTCCCATCGCCCCTTTACACTTAACAACGGTACTAATCCCAATTTAGACCACGTATTGTTTGGTTATTTTATGCTACTTTGGGATGCACTATAACTCTACCACCTGACTGGACGGAATCCGCCACAACTTCGCCTACTTAAGCCATTTCGTGGAGCATTAACAAGAAAGGAGAACAGATGGCTTCCCAGTCTTGCAGCCCCTATATCCGGGTTTATCTATACTTTACCACACCCGGTAAAAGACAGAATTGGTATTCTCTGACCACCACATCTACCATGGGAGGGAGTGGGTATTGTTTTTTGTGACCTTGATACTTGTCGACTCCACTCCTGCAGGGGAGGCGTTCATAGTTTCAATTAAAACTCTCCCTCTTTTATCGAAGGTATGGTTATGAAGGCTCTGTCGTAGCTCTCTATGGAAGAGAGAGGAAACCCCTGGAATGTTCCGAAACATTTTGTATGTTCAAGTTTCCCGAGAAGATCCTGGAGCAACTGGACATGGAAGATTCTGTGTTATGGGTGGATATGTTGCTTCTCTTTATCTATTTCTTGGTAATGAGAGCTGTCGGTTACTTCATACTGAGGTGGAAGCTAAGGAAAAAAGTGTGAAGTACACTGTAAGTAGGAATCTACATCTGCGCATCTTCTTAGTCTCACAGTTATACCCGTTTTACGTCATGTTTATTGATGGTATTTTCTAATTGAATGAAGAACATTTATGTAGCCATACTTATATGGTAGTCTGATAACTATGTAACTACCATGTACAATCTATGAGTACAATAGCATGTAATTGGGTACTCATGTATCCAAAGAGGGTTAAATACCTCTAGGAAGTCATTAGAACCCACCATCCGTTTTTACCTCTATTTTTATACACTATAGGCATGCGTATTTTTTACTTATTGTCCCCATTATTATAGTTGGAATTTGTAAATAAAAACAGAGTAAAAATATTTTCTAGGAAGTCGTGAAAGTGGGAATATTGTCTTTTTCTAAACCAGCATTGAAATTAGATGCAAGTCAATAGATGACCTAATGGACCCTAGGAACCTTGTGCACATTGTTAAGTTAGGGCTTCTCAGACTATGTATGGGTCGTGACTCCAAATGAGGTTACAAAAGCTTTTGAAACTCCATTTATAAATTCGTCCCTTTTTAAATTCGAATAAATGTTACAAATGAAACGGAATTTATTCATTAACTGTGTACTTTTCACTATATTCTCATAAAAATAATCACTTGTATGTATGTAAGTATACATAGGGTGCCTTCAAAAAAAGTTCGTATCTTTCAAGTAGTGTTTTGAGTAAACCGTGTGCATATGTGTACAATATTTGACTCAATTTAACTCTTATCTTCAATAACTAAAAAGTAAGAACTATTAAGTTTTATTTTTCGCAGTATATAAAAGAACGGCAAAAAACAAATACTAATTATTTATCAAATTCTCGCCTTCTTCAGTCGTGCTTCGCTACAATCCATTTATGTCAATTGCTTGATATGATTCCCCGTAAGGGGCGCCGCGATGTGCCCTCCTGGCTACCGTGCTGACGGGACTCAGCACCCCGTCTGGTCCCAGCTTAGCCTCTTCTCCTTCCTGACAGCCTGTTTTTACCCTACTTCCTCACTTTACCTACAACCTCACTTTACCTACAACCTCACTTTACCTACAACCTCACTTTTCCTACAACCTCTCCCACAACTTTCTCTGGTCGGCTTCTAATTTCACAGGGTAGACGCCGACCAGCTTCCTCTCACCAACTATCCCGGGTCGGTGCTGAGGGGGAAGGGGAAAACGTCCCCTAACTCCTGAGCTCCTCCTTGGATGGTGGGTTTCAACAACCTGATTCATTCCCACCCACTCCTTCCACACATGCCTTTTCTGTCTCCTTTCTCTGTCTATCAATTATACGCAGTGCCCAAGGTAGAGCCGCCATTCTGATGGGATGCCAGGTCACTAGGGAGGAGGAGTGGCCTCAAATGGCGGCAGATTATTTTGCCGGCCCCGTGTTCACTCATCGAAGAGCGGGCTACTGCGTGGGGGTGATTAGTGTTTGCGTCCCGTGATTATTATAGGGTCACCATGCCCAAAGATGGAAATCTAATAAGCAAACCTCTCTCTCCCATTCCCCTCTACCAGCGTCGAAGCCACCCTCAGGTAGCTCCAAAGTAGAAAAGAACGCCCCCTCCCCATGTGCTCTCAGAGGGAACCCCTCCAAACTTCTCTTTCTGGAGAGGGGGCTTACTCCCCTTCACCTCCTTTTTATGGAGTGGCCCTTGAGCAACTCCCTTGCTCCAGCGGCAGTTCCCCCTTTACTTTATAAGGGGACTGCCAAGAAAGCATGCAGGCGGTCCAAAATTGACCGCTCTCGGTGAGAGCGGGTCGACAGGGCCAACCCCCTTATGGGGACAAGGGATGGCAGGGTCCATAGACGCGTGCCCCTAAATGTTCTGCGTGTGTGCGCAACCACCTTGCAGGGGGTCAGTATACATGCACCCATCTCTTCCCCGACGGATGCCGGTTTGCAGGCCCAGGACAGAATGAAAGCTACTTCGAAGGGTTTTTGTTTTGTTTGTTTTTTTTAATTTTAGGAGCCCATCTGGCGACTGACTACTTGGGCATAAGTCGCCGTACTCACGAAAGCCTAGTACTAGTCTACATTAAAATAGCAAGAGGCAAAACAAAACAGACAACAAAAAAAATGGAAAAAGGAAAAGGGCAAGAAGCAGGGAGGCCACCCTCCTCCAAAAAGTCAAAGTCCACTAGTCACGTGGGCAAGAATCCGTCCTGAGTACAAGGGACAATTGTTAGCGTCACCGTTCATCCTGTACCAGGACAGGTAGCGTGCGTGAAGATCACCCAGACTGCTACATTCAACAAAAATGTGCCGAACAGTCTGAGGGACAGCGCAGTCGTCACAATATGGCGCAGGCGAGCGCTCCATCAAATAGCAGTGCGCCCCGTGAGTGTGTCCGATTCGGGGACGACAGAAAATAACACCTTAAGGCTGCTAATATGAGCCCCCCGGTGAGGCGTCGGTCAAATACAAGCAAGACCAAGGAAACGGTGCGAGTCCATTCCGCCATGATCGCGGCGTCCGAGATTGCGCTCCCATTTTCTTTGAGAACGAAAGGGATTTCCTGAGATAACTTTCCCCGAATCCTTTTGACTTAATTCCACACCTCTGTTAGAAGAGTTTTCCCGCCAAGAAGAGTGGCGGGCGTGCTTTGAAATATACCGGAACCTAGCCCGAGGAAATTCAGAGAAAGTGAAATCGTTCCGGTAGCGCTTAAAGCGCATGTTAGCATAACTCTTCTTTTTAATGGCTGTCTCGCACTCCGCTGACCACCACGGGAGTGGTCGCCATGCAAAACGGCCAGACGTTCTAGGAATATTAGTTATACCCACGATCATGAGGTTGCCGGAGAAGAACTCAATGGCCTTATCAACTGACCTAAACTTCACAACTGAGATAGAGAAATCAGTCATTTCCTGAAATACCGACCACTGCGCCCATGCCAAGCACACCGGGGCGGGCTCTCGGACGGTAGCGGCCCAGAAAATGATATTTGAATGAGAAAGTGATCACTAACATGGAGGTCATCGACGACACCCCAACCAAAACCAGGCTGTGCATCCGTAAAACACAAAGATGGATTGAGGCAGGAAAATGAAGCGGGTCTCGAGCAATGATGCGTAAATTCACCCACATTCAGGACACCTATCTCCAGTTCGTCGATCAGGTCGGCAAAGACTTGACCCCTAGGGTTAATCGAGTAGTCTCGACAAACGGGGTGTCTACCTTTCAGATCTCCGAGCAAGAGAAAGGGCCTAGTCAATCATGCCACGACGAGGCGGAAGTCCCCTGCGTCAAAGTCAGCTGATGGTTGAATATACGTAAAAATAACTGTATACCTTCTATCCAAGTGCAGCTGCACAGCTACTGCCTGAAAGGAGGTATCTAGAACAAAGAGATGAACGGAGACATCATGCCGGGTGTAAATCACGCACTCCCTGCCTGCCGCCATCCCGTGGTGGTGGGGTCGCGAAACCTTTATACCCCAGGAGGGTGAGTAGGAGGCACGTGCCCACAATGGTCTCCTACAAGAAGATGGCTAACGGGGAACGAGATACGAGCCTCTGCAGCTCCTCCCAGCTGGCCCGGATGCCGCGGCAATTCCATTGAAGCAATATATCCTCGAGGGCTAAACCAGTGGAGATGCGAGGAGCCTATTCGAAAAGAAGACCCTCCCGGGAATGGCCGTACGGTTCCGAAAGGCAGAACTCCGGTGTCTGTGGGTCGGGCAATGCGCTAAAGGCGCTGTGGCCTTCGAGGGCTTATCGGGAAAGGTTGGACTTGCCATGCGAGTCTTTTCCTCCCTCCGCCTCGAAAGCTTCGGAGGCTGGTGTCCCTTTTTTGGACCCAGCGTCACCGAGCCACCCAGTCTACCACTGGGTGTGGGCGTAGGAGCCGAAGCTCCTTTAGTGCTGTCCTCCTTTCAGGAGACAGCTTTAGGACCCACTGAAGATGGCCTCTCGATCAACTTCAAGGGTGTTGCCTCCTGCGAGTCTAACGACTCGGTGGAGGCGCGCGGAGGGAACCTTTTATGCAGCCAGCTTTATCAAGAGAGCACCCGTAGAAGGATTCTGATTGGGCGCAGAAATGACACTGTTCGTAGGCCTGGAGGGGCCAGGAGTAGCGGGTATCTTTCTTAACATTGAGGTATAGGACGTCCCAGGCAGCGACAAGCGCGCCAGGACCAAGTCCTTACCCTCGCGAAATGAGACGATCTTGGGACTGGACAGCTAGGATTTCGTTCTCACGGAGATACGCAGCACATTGCTTCGAATAACGTTTTGTGGCTCTCCGCAATTGACACGCTTGGCCACACGTGATTTGGACTTATCGTGTGCGGTTTGGGGGCAACTTACACAGACTTTGGGTAACCCTGACTTTGCACGTCGACAGGAGCGATTCGTATGGCCGAAGCGTTGGACGTAGTAGCACCTCAGCGGCAGTGGCACGAATGCCTTCACGCGGTAGCGATACCAACCGGCACTCACCGACTCGGGAAGCTTGTCAGTCAAACGTGACGAAGAGAGTAGAGGTGATTCTCGAGGCCCCTCCCTGTTTTTTCATCACACGCTTGACTTTTTACCGCTCTATGGTCGTCCACCTCAAAGGTAATGTGATCTATGGAGTAGTCCAAGAGTTCCCTCGCATAAACAACTCCTTTCACCTCAAAGTTCATGATAGAGTGCGGCCTCACACTCAGAGGCGTACCATCAAGTGTCCGACGGGCACTAATCATGGCCGCCTCGGACGAATTCGACGCATTCGCCAAAAGGCTCCCATCCGATAAACGGGTTACCTTCTGTTCCCTATCAATCACACTAACTAGAGCTCTCGTCTGATGTTTCATGTTTCCTTTGGCCACCATGCCGCCATCAGTACAGCGAATAACGAGGAAGCGCTTGAAGCCAGTGGGCTCGAAAATACCAGGTACCCTCTAAATGAGAGAACCCGACGTAATCGAGGTTCCTCTTTGCGCACTTTTAAGTTGACTACCCCATATATGTACCCTCTTTTGGCTATGCTGAGAGAGATCCCCTACTAAAATTTGGCTGTAAAGTTGGGTCGCCAGTAAAAAAAAAAAGTTTGAGAAGCCGTGAAAACCAATGCTCTAAATTGGTATCCCCCAACCAATAATGTTATCTTAGTTTATGTAATGTGATTCGTTCTCTAAGTAAACTGTAAATTAGATAGATAACTAATATAAACATTCCCGAAACCTTAAGTAAATATCGTAGAGTTTGATGCAAAAAACGTACACTAAAGCTGTGCTAAAGAGCTTGTCATAGCAAAGAACCTAGGAGGTTTGGGGGATTTTTATGGAACGGTTTTAATCTATCAGACTTATTCAAATAGAGAAAATATTTGGGAAGAAGACAGGAGAAACAAAAAATCACTCAAGATCAGAAATAAAAATGAGTGATAGAACAAACATCTCATGAGGACAAGGGGTTTAAAAAACCCGTTAAATTTCCTTACAGAAGAGATATTATCTGCTGAAACCTTTGTAGAAATAGATCTAATTATCTTGTGCGACATGTCTGTGTGTAAAAAGCGACTGAACTCTGATATAGGTCGCTGGCGTGTGAAGTCACGAACACGAAAGTTTTGTTCCTTCCAGCGCATACATAATGGCGGTAATGGATGTGGTTCTCGTGGATCCGTTCAATCATGCCATTAATACCCCGCGCCCATGTAGGAAAGTGTTGGATGCCGATATCTAATTGAATTTAGTGAAGGGCTCTTCTTGATGGTGCGTTCTTTGTACCTGTTCTTTTGTTGATAATCTTAGAGAATGAAGACTTTAAAGAGCTTTTCATAAGTGAACTGAACTGAACTAAACTGATTGATCAGTGATCACCGAACCTGATAAATGTAAAGAATTTCTGCTATATAAATAAAATTAATATGTAAAAATTTTACAAGTTCTGAGGGCAGCATTGAATCAATTCTTTAAAATGAAAAAATAAATTTGAGATCAAAATGAAATAAATTTGAGTTTAAAATGAAAATATTCTTTAATGTAAATTTATGAAAACTAAAAAACTTATCAAGAAACTTAAAAATGCCTCCTGCTGTAAAATATAACAATTACTATATACAACATGGCCTCTTTATAAAATATACTTATTCCAGCCAGGCCGACAATCAGCGGTTAACTGAGAAAGAACGATGCTCAGATTTAAAATGTGAATTTAGAAGAAATAAGAAAATTCAAGAGGAACTCACGTCTAAGGTTGAACTTCACGATGAAGAAAATAATTACAATAGGTTTATGTCTATGTACCAATATTCATTTCAAAACGGTGACCATAAACATCGTAACTTTAGGTACATAGGCGTGACATCAAGTCTAATTTCTGAAAGAAGAGGAGTGTTAATTTTGATGTTTTTTCCTGTTATTTTTCAATCATATATGCAATCAAAATATTTCAAGAGGAACTTTTACGTCTGGAAAAACTTTATTTAGAATTTATTTAAACTCTTCTTAATTTCATTTTCTTCTAAATTTACTGTAGATAAATTATCCATTTTTTTAGTCTCCCATACTTTGGTAAAAAATCAAACGACTTTGTAAATGAAATTAAGAATACTAAATAAATTCTATCCATATGTCTAGCCAAAATTCATATTAAAAAATGGGCACAATATTATATCCTATTTCAGCTATAAGGACCGAATTGCATTCCATTGTCGCTCCTCTGTAATTTATAAATATAGTTGTTAATCTTGCGATTCATCTTATATTGGTTCGATCATTAGGTCAATCAATTGTCGCATCCAGCAGCATCGGGAAAGGTCGACCTGCATGGGATTGATTCTAAACCAACCAGATCCATGGTAAAATACGAGATCACATCAAAGTATGCAAGTCTAAAATTAATCTGAATAACTTTAAAATACTTAGTCATAGCCCGCATCTCAACGAAACTTAAAACAATTTAAATATAAATCAAACTGCTTCCAATCTTTATATTGTATCATGAATTATTGAAATTTTTATTTTTGTATTAAGCAACTTATCCTAAATTGCACTATTCATGTTAGTATTTTATGAAAACTAGAAATTTTAACCCTTTATTATCTTAGTTTCTTAGTGCCGATGATGAGGCTAGGACCCCATCATATATATATATATATATATATATATATATATATATATATATATATATATATATATATATATATATATATATATATATATATATATATATATCGTAATCGAAACCGACGTGTACACTCGGCTAGGCCATCCTCATAGCGCATGTATGCATGTATAAGTGATCGACAAAAGTACTTAGACATGGCAAATCGGTTAACCGGAAATCGGAAAAACGCGGAGAAATCGAGACTCTTTTTCTTTTATCGTCAAATTGTTAAAGTGGTCAGCTGGAAAAACGGTGCTTTCTACTGAATGAACGAAACCGTCCAAGATGCGTGGGGGCGAGCGGCCCCTCCAATGTTGGGAAGGAGAAGGAAAAATGGGGAACAACAAAGCATTTTTATCAACCTTCCTTACATTGTTTTCCTATATCAAGCCAACCGTTGAGAAGTTTCGTCTATCCAACGCATTTTATTGACCTGATTTAATAAATGGAAGAAAACGCCAGAACTAATAGGATAAAAGTGCATGAGAGCGAAAATAAGGACCAAATTGGAAATAAATTAACATAAATTGGTGGAGAAAATGCAAAGAGAAGAGAATAACAGTGAATTGAGCAGGACATCACACTAAGAACTTAAGGACAATTAAGAGGTAAACAGACGTGGTTGGTAGTCCTGTTATTGGTGGAGGGGAAATGATGTTCCTGACGAATTCAGGTCCCTTTGGAAGAGTGAGAGAGGGAGGGGCGGGGGTCTTTGCATGTCACATTTAGACCACTAGGTTTCCTTTCTTTATGCGCATTCATATTATTTTCCACGCAAATATGCCCTCATTATATCAGATCAGCTCGTTTCACTCTTGGTTCGCTATAAATTGGATTATTATTATCTTCTCTCCGAATTACTCCGCGATTTCACTTCAATTTCCTTCCCTATAAAACGAGAGATGGATTTGGTCTATCTTTCAATTGGCCTCCATTGCCGACGTGGATCAGGTACAGTCAATCAGAATCCCGAAGCCATGTGTAGAATGGAAAGAAACTTGTTAATCTGTTGCTTGGGTCTTCAGATCAGTTTAATAAACCTCAGCATCGCTATCTCCCCTGACCCACGGGCCTTGGGAAACACATTCATGGATGACGACGACTCCCTGGGAGTTCCCGAGTGGCTACAAAACATCCCAATGGAACAGAAGGTGTTGAAATATCGAAAAAGAAGATTTATTTCCACTGCATCTACTTTGTTGGTAAGAAAAGTGCGCAATTTGAATTTCACGTGACAACCATTCATTTTCATGCACGCTTCAAATAGATTTGAGTCGATATTTCTCCATGTAAACGCAATTTTATAGTTCCTTAATTACTTTGATTTTGGCAAATGCAGTTCGTAGTGTTCTTGGTGAAGTTAAGGGAGGTGAAAGAAGGATAGTCAAATTAGCAAAAATGGAGTGAAATTCTCTGCACCTATCCTCCCACCTTTTCATGTAACACAGGCGGATCCTTTGCGAGGTTCGGCTTTAAGATAACATCGGACGGTAAAGGCTGAATACCCGAAATGGCTTTGTATTCACCCACGAGTGAATATTTACAACACCTTTCCCACAACGTGGTGGATAAATGAGTTATGATAATTTGAAAATTTGTCTGTCATAACCTGAGATTTTAAACTAAAATGCGAACGTCACTTCGTGTTAATGAAGTATTTTTATAACATTCAATATCTTGGTTACTTTTCCTTTCAACTAATACTCTTATTTATCCATTTTCCTCTTGCTTCTCAGCTTGACGGATACAGTCTTTCTTCGTAGGGAATTCTGTTTCTCTATGTTAAATCAAACCATATCTCTTGTTATTTTTGAACGCTACTATATACAAGCTGCATTTTTACAGTACTTCCTTATTTTCGTCAGCTACCTGTCGGTTTATAGAAAATCATGTCCTAAAAGGGCGAGCAGTTCCATTTATTCGACATTGAAAAAAAACCCGGATGTCTAGGCTTGAAAAGCCTATTTAGTTCCAGCTGCGACGACTTTTGTCAGGTTTGTTTTTTCTAACCGAAATCAAATTGTACGACAGGTCACGCCGAGGCTCTTCCTTCCACCAACTGATGTGAAAGGTTTGAGGGTGAGGTCCAATTGGGATACAACCTTAACCTTCAGGCTTCCGGCCAGCGTTGCTGGAAGAAGTTCTTGGGAGCAGCTGGGGAACAGGACGGACTTCTTCAAAGAATTTGAAAACTTTTTTGAAGGGTAAGCTAGCCATTATATAGATTTATTTTAAGTCAAATTTGGGGCAAATTTTTAGGTGGAAGAAACTATTATCAAAAATAAGCTTGTTAACCCTATCTGGAATGTTTATTATTTTGTTCATGGTTGGATGGACTCTGTGATTTTATGGTTGACTTAGGAAGGGAAAATTCTCGTCATGGTGGATTTCTCTCAACTTTATTTATTCACTTCAATCCATGATAGCCTCTATAATAAGATCCATATCAGTTGTGTTCGGTTAATCAAATCCATATCTACTATCGCACTTCTCTACCAGCAGTACTCCAGGTCACAGTACTTCTTACATATTTTGATCCATGTGAGCTGAAAAATCACATTTTGAACTAAAAAAAAGAAAGAAAGAAGAATGACAATGAAAAAGGATAACAAATGACATTGAATAAGAAAACATCATTAACTCTAAATAATGGACCCTAAAGATTGTTTACCATTGAAAAGACAAAAAGTAGCAGCAAAACCACGTCACAAAGTTTTTTGAGAAGAGTTTCGTTATGAAACTGGTGAATTAGGGTAGGTGAAGATATGTAGAAGATACATAGCCAGATTAGACATATGAGACCACTGAAGATACTAGAGATGGATAAGGTACACATCTTAACTGCCCCCTCCCCCCCCCAGCACGTTCAGTTACGAAGGGGAACGGTTGATGTCAGAAAGGGCATATTTGAAGTTAGGCTAGAAAAGGTTCCTCCGAGATCGACCTGTAAGCTTCTCAATTTTCAATACACGTAACCTGTAACTAGAGGTCACATGTATTATAAACAAAAACATTACTTCGGCAGGTTTGAACCGTTGCTTATATTTCTAGGTCAATATACAGCTCTAGCCTGAGTGATTGAGTCATAATTATGACTTATTCCACAGGTTCGGATTTCATGGTCCCAGTTGCCTATTGAAAACCATCTGCGAACTTACTCATTTGCCCTTTGACTTTGGGCTTCTCGGAGAGATTACCAATTTTTTGTTTGGGTAAGAAATAAACTTTTATTTATGAACATAAATCCAAAATTAATTTACGTTAAGTGAAACCTAGTCCAATCGGGTTTACTTGCCTACCACTATGTAAAGATTGAGAACTTTTATGGTCTTGAAACAAATCCTTGTGTTCCCCAACTTTGACAGCTTTGCTTCCACGGTTCTTATGAGGTATGATTCAATAATTATTAAACCCACTGAGGGCATAACACCACATTATATAGAACCTTCACCCACTATCACTATCTATAACCATTCTGAAGAATAATCCATTAATTAATTATAAGTGTTTTTCCAAGTGTAGGTCTTCATTCAGTGGAGGCTTCAGTTGCGTATAGGCGAGTTTAAACTATTAAAACTTGTTTTAGGATGCAAACATACAGAGGAGATTACCTACACTGTTTGGTGACTTTGGTGCTTTCAAATTGCTTGTGTAGGCTTGATATATATATTTCCCCTTGGCTTCCATAGGCTTGATGTACATCTTTTCCTCTGGCTCTTGTAGGCTTTATGTACATATTTTCCTCTGGCTTATGTAGGCTTTATGTGCATCTTCCCCACTGACTTTTATAGGTATAATGTACATCTTTTCCGCTGGCTCTTGTATGCTTAAACATCTTTTCCTCTGGCTTGTGTATGATTTATGTGTATCATTCCCCCTGGCTTCCATAGGCTTGATGTACATCTTTTCCTCTCTTTCTTGTAGGCTTGATGTACATCTTTTCCTCTGGTTCTTGTAGGCCTGATATACATCTTTTCCCCTGGTTTGTGTATGCTTTATGTGCATCTTTCCCCCTGGCTTCTATATGCTTGATGTACATCTTTTCCTCTGGCTCTTGTAGGCTTTATCTGCATATTTCCCCTGGCTTCTAATTGTGCATATTTTCCCCTGGCTAGTGTAGGCTTGATGTACACCTTTCCCATGGCTTCTATAGACTTAATGTACATATTTTCCCCTTGTTTCGAACAGAAACACAAAGCTTTGTTTTAACATAAAGCTATACCATTTGCCTCACATTCTTATAACCTGCATCATCCTATTTACTGATGGTAGCTGATATGTGTATCTTCATATTTATAATTTAATTATAATGGTTGGTCATATGATCCTACTTTGTTATTTTCTCTCTCAAAATTTTCATTAAAATCGTGTTAGACCTAACGAGAGAATATTTGGTATTTTTTTTTTTCATTTCTCTCAAACAAATTTGGTTGCTTAGAAAAAAACTTCTCTTTTTTTATAATTCATTTTTAGAAACTCACATTTACAAATACTTGTATCTATTCGTGTTCGATGCTAATGCGCATAAATTTTCTTAATATTTTAAACCCATCAGAATCAACAACTCATACGATGACCCAGGCAACGTTCTTCCAGAAGAAGAAGAGTACAGAAAAGCAAGAGAAAACGGCAGGAACTCTGGAAATTGTAACAAGCCTTATCCAAATTGTCCCATATCAGCTCTAGGTTTCGTTTCGAAAATAGAATCTTTGTAATTTGCATGTATAAATAAAATATCTTTTAAGATTTATATAAATTTCATATTTATTTATTGCATCAACTATTTATGAGATAGAATGAAAATTATTAATACAAAACATATATTTGTCCTTTCTGCACAATGTCGGACGAAGTCCAGTGGATAGCAAAAATAATGGAAGCCTATCTGATTTTTTTTAATTATAAAAATGGAGCTGGTTTAAATGTGGGAATAAGAACTAAAATATTTGATTTTTTCAATGAATCAGGGTTTACAAATTGCAAGCGGTGTCTAAATCAATTTTCATTATTTTTCTTATAAAAAACTGCTCCAATCTTCTGAGTGATGATAGAAGAGGAAATAAATTTCTCCAATATTGTATGCAGTTCACATCACAAATCTAAAAAAGGACAATTAGAAAATGAGGCTAATTCAACGTAAATAATCACAATATCCCTCCCCCCCATAACAAGCTCCCTGTGCCAAATACACAAACCTTAACGCTGCTGCTACCGGAGCTACATATTTCATGACTAATATGTAAAGGTTAAGAGATATGAAAGTAGACTTTTACATAAATTGGTTTATAAATGGAAACATCTTTTTATGGGATCTAAATATAATGTAGGGATATTCAAGGAAATGGAGAAACGAATATCAGTAATACGATATCAGTAATAATAATTTGACAGTTGAGTGAACAATTAATTTGAATTCCTCCCCACCATCAACAGAAGGAACAGATAATCAAAGAGCCTTGAAAAAAGAAACTTAGAAATGTTTTAAATAACTTAATATATATGAGGCAACAAGACCCACAAGGAAAATAAAATGAAGATTCCAAGTAGGTAATTTCGAAATTTATTTCAAGTTCATTATCAAGGAATAATATGTATATACAAATTTACATTCATTCCTCATCATTGATCAATTTTGCTCGCTTCTTGGACACGAGGGTGTGGCTTCTTGTTAGTCTGTAAGCTGATCGTTTCATGGATTTAGGGAGGTCTTTATCCTTATTGTATTTAGCTTCTCATCAAATTAAACATTCGTATTTCCTCAGATTTATTCTAAAAACAATTAGTGTTTGCAGGTTGCATCTGTGGAAATTCAAACTTATCACTTTCAGATTTACCACAATTGTTTTATTTCTAAACGACTTTTGCCCAAATAAAACTTCCGCATGTATTTTATATCAGAACCATTGTTCATGTGTCTCCATTAGTCACGTGATTTCATTTGGCTTAACTCGAAACAATTGGCAGAAAATAACAATGTTAATTCTGGTTCTGCTTTTAATGTTCTTTTTACTCATATTGCTTTAAGAAATTAGCAATTCTAATTTATTCGGTTCTCGTGTTTATTCAGACCCAAATTTTCTTCACGTAATTACTTATTACCGAATATTTTGTAGCGTGTACCTTTTGATATTTGATTTATTATTCCTCCAGAAATGTTAAAATTAACGTTATATTTTATCTATTGTTTGGTTTTTATTTGATATTAGTAATAAACTTTGTTAGTTTTTTGCCATTATTTGGCCAAATATTTTTCTCTCTGCAATGATTGCCCCCTCATCACAATTCTCACCTTGTTTTTTTCTTTGTATCTGTTTGGGTGCTGGAATTTTTAATCTGGCTAGGTTTTAAAGAACATGTATGTGCCCTATAGCAAGCTGGATTTGGATCAACAAAAAAGCCTCACAAATGAGTGTCATGTGAGTCCTATGATGTCTTGAAATGGAGACGCACATAATTATGCACCTACAATTAATCTACTGAAATTGTATAACATTTTGTAATGGAACCAAGTAAATAATGTATGCAAATACTGTATTCTTTCAAAAGCAATATAGGCAAAAAATTAATTCGAGACGCTTTCATGCGGTCACATGCATACACACGGACACGAGCAAAGACGCTTCTCGAGTTATCTTTGCTGACCATTTGAGTCGCACCAAAACTCCGGGAGACGCTGAAACAGCTATGCAGATATATTTATCAAACACACCAAGCTGAGAAACAGGGAAGACGCTGGGCCTTTGTTTATTGTCACAGAGCCGTGAAATTCGAAATCTTATTTTCTAAAATTATATCTGTCCCCAAGATAAAATTATCTAGCATACCCCCGTAAGGGGCGCGGCGATTTGCCATCCTGGCCGCCGTGCTGACGGGAATCAACACCCCATCCGACCCCAGCTTAGCCTCTTCTCCTTCCTTCAAAACACTTGTTTCATTGCTTTTCATACAACCTCTCGCACAACTTTCTCTAGTCAGCCTCTAATTTCACAGGGTAGATGCTGACCTTCTTCTCAAACCAACCGTCCGGATCGGGGCTGAGGGGGGAGGGGACAACATTCCCTAACCCCTGAGCTGCGGTTCGGGATGGGTTTTTTTCAACAACCTGCTTCATCCCCACCCATACCTTCCTCATATCACTTTTTCTTCTCAATTCACTGTATATCCTTGATTTTACGCCGTGTCTAAGGTGGAGCCGCCATGCCGATGGATTGCCAGGCCACCAGGCGGGAGGGGTGGTCCCAAAGGGCGGCGCCTGGCTCTGCCGGGCCTGTAAGCACCTCTTGCAGTGCGGGCAACTGCGAGAGGTGATGCGCGATTGCATCCCGTGAAAAAAAGAGGGTCACCATGCCCATGTATGTAAATCAAAAACCCAAATCTCTCCCCAATTCCCATTCCTCATCAACGGAGCCGCCCTCGGGCAGCCCCACCGATAAAATGGAGCCCCCCCCCCTTGTGCCTGCGCAGGGGACCCTCCATACATCTTTAACCGGAGAGGAAGCTTACTCCTCTCCTACACCTACGGGTGTAGGGGACTCCCCCTCACCCCCTTCTCTGGAGGTGCTTTCGGGCACCTCCCTATTTCCAGCGGCAGTCCCTACTTTTCTTTCTAAGGGGACTGCCAAGAAAGCCAGAAGGCAACCCATTGCCGACGGCCCCTCGTGTAAGCGGCTCGGTAGAGCAAACACCCTTAGGGGGGATAGGGAAGCAAGGCCCCTTCGGTCGCTTCCCACAAAAGACCTGCTGGCAAGAATTTTAAACTTGTCGGGGTCAAGACCTGTGCCTCCTCACACAAGACTGACGACACTGCCAAGGGGACCGGCGATGTCCTGGGAGGGGATGGCTAACTGGATGCTATTCTTGTGATAGACATGGTCCTTGAGGAAACCCAGCTTTAGAAGGTAAGGCATTCGATGGGAGGGAATCCGGGCTCAGTGCAAAACACCGAGCCCAAATCCGCCCCTATGCAAGGTCCTCCTCAAACGGTTAGGGTTTCTGTGGCAGTACAAGGAGGGGGGGGATCTCCTTCAACCGGTGCCCCTACGACCACCAGGACCTTCTCCATTTCGGAGAAGGACCTGGCTGAGGACGGTCCATCTGGCATAGGCGCTTCTGCCGGCGGAGGTGAGAAGCGGGTTCATTCCCCGCCCTCCTCTCCCCAAAAAAAAGACTAAGACAAAGAAGACTCGGGCTCCTCTCCATCCGCGGGGGCTGCGGGGACGGATAGGTCTGCTGCCAATTTAGCAAGCGACCAAGCCAAGATCAGAACAGTCGGCCCCTCTGCCCCACCGGGTGAAGAGCCCACGAATATGACAAAGACCAAAAGTGGGAGGGCGGAGCTTCGATAACATCGGAGCCCTTGATTCAAGGATTATCTGGCGTTTTCATGCCCGCTGGCTTCAAACGCTTCCTCGTCATTCGCTCCACTGATGGCGGCATGTTGGCCAAGGCCAACATGATCCATCAGAGGAGAGGATTAGTTAGTGTAATTGGTAGAGAGCCGAAGGTGACCCGTTTCTCGGACGGGAACGGGAGCCTTCTGGCGAATGCGGCGAATCCCGCCGAGGCGGCCAAGATAAGTGCTCTTCGGACACTTCATGGCACCCCAGTGAGTGTGACGCCGCACTCTCCAATGAACTTTGTGAAAGTAGTAGTTTATGCGAGGGAACCTGTTGACTACTCCATAGAGGACATTACCTTAAAGCTGGCCCACCATGGGGCAGTCAAGGTCGAACGTGTGATGAGAAAACAGGGAGGGGCCTCAAGACCCACCCCTACACTCCTCGTCACGTTCGACTGTGACAAGCGCCCTGAGTCGGTGCGTGCCGGTTGGTACCGCTACCGCGTGAAGGCATTCGTGCCACTGCCGCGGTGGTGCTATTACTGTCACCGTTTCGTCCATACGAATCGTTCTTGTAGACGTGCAAAGTCGGGGTCCCCGAAGTATGTGTAAATTGCTCAAAGGCCGCAAATGATAAGTCTAAATCATGTGTGGCCAAGTATGTCAATTGCACCCCGCTTCTTTGAAGCAATGTGGTGCTTATCTCCTTGAGAAAAAAATCCTGGCCGTTCAGGCCCAGGATCAACTCTCATTCCGTGAGGCTTAGGACTTGGTCCTGGCGCGCCCGGCTCTGCCTGGGACGTCATATGCCTCAAAAGTTACGAAGGCCCCCTCTGCTCCTGGCCCATCCAGGCCAACGAGCACGGTTGTTTCCGTGCCCATTCGGAGCCCTTCTGCGGGCTCTTCTCAACCTGGGCGCTTCCCTGGTAAAGCTAGCGGCAAAAAGGGTTCAGACCCAGCCCCGGCTAAAAACAGGGTTTCCCCCTATTCCCTCAGTGTGAATGTTTCCCGTAAGGCGAAACGGCCACACGCCTCCTCCGAGTCGTTAGACTTACAGGAGGCGAAACCCCTGAAGTTGGTTGCTAGGCCATCTTCCGGGGTTCCTAAAGCTGTCCCTCGAAAGGAGGACAGCAACAAAGAAGCTTAGGCTCCTTCGCCAACGCCTAGAGGTGGAGCGGGTGGCTCGGAGACGGTGGTTCCTCGAAAAGAGGGGCCTCCGCCTCCGAAGCCGCAACGTCCGCCTAAGTTTCAAGGCGGAGGGAGGAAAAGACTCGCATGGCGTTCCCAACCTCCCCCAATAAGTCCTCGAAGGCGACAGCGCCAAAAGCGATTTTTCCGGCGAACAGCGCCCGGGGTTCTGCCTCCGGGAAGCGTACGGCCATTTCCGTGAGGGTCTTCTGTTCGAGGCGGCCCCCGCGTCTCCTCCGAGCTAGGCCTGGAGGGCATATTCCTTCAATATAATTACCGTGGAATCCGAGCCAAATGGGAGGAGCTGCGGAGGCTCGTCTCATCCCGTTCCCCGTTAACTATCTTTTTGCAGGAGACCATGCTAGTGCCCCATGGCCTCCCTCTCGGGGTATAAGAGTCTTGCGACCCCACCACCGCGGGATGGCCGGGCTGGGGGATGCGCGGTTTACACCCGACATGATGTCACCGTTCCAGCAGCACCTGGATAGGGGGTATACTATCATTTCTGCGTACATTCCATCGTCAGCTGACTTCGACGCGGAGGACTTCCGCAGCGTCGTGGCATGGTTGCCGAGGCCCTTTCTCTTGCTTGGAGATCTGAACGGCAGGCATCCTCTCTAGGGAGATTACTTAATAAATCCCAGGGAACAGGTCCTTGCCGATGTGATCGAAGAGCATGTGATAGGTGTCCTAAATGTGGATGAGTTTACGCATCACTGTCCCAGAACCGCTTCATTTTCGTGCCTTGATCTAACTTTGTGCTCTTCGGATGCACAGCCTGATTTTGATTGGGGGTGGTCGATGACCTCCATGGTAGTGATCACTTTCCCTTTCAAATATCATTTTCAGGGCAACTACCGCCTGAGAGCCCACCTTGGTGGTTCTTGGCGCGGGCACGGTGGCCTGAATTTCAGGAAATGACTGAATTCTCTATCTCAGTCGAGGAGTTTAGGTCGGTAGATGAGGCCGTTGAGTTCTTCTCCAGCAACCTCATCGCCGTGAGACTGACTACTATTCCTAGGACGTCTGGCCGTTTTTGCACGCCTACCACTCCCATGGTGATCGGCTGAGTGTGAGACGGCCCCCAAACAGAAGCGTTATGCCTACATGCGCTATAAGCGCCGCCCGAACGATTTCACTCCCACTGAATTTCGTCGGGCTAGGACTAGGTTCCGGTATATTTCGAAGCACACCCGCCTCTCTTTTTGGCGGGCATACGTGTCTTCACTTAACGGGGAGACCCCTTTAGCAGAGGTGTGGAAGCGAGTCAAAAAGATTTGGGGCAAGTTCTCGCAGGATCCCCCTCCCGTTCTCCAGGAGAATGGGACCGCAATCTCGGACCCCGCGTCCGTGGCGGAATCCTTAGCGACCGCTTTTCCCGCATTCTCTAACCGGGATGCTGCTCCGCTAGCATTTAATGCACACCGTCATGTCATGGAAGGCCGCCAGCTGGAAATTACCTCCAGAGGGGGAGAACCCTTCAACGACAAGTTTACTGTGAATGAGTTGCGCTCCGCTCTCGCTTCGTGCGCGGACACCGCCCATGGTCCGGACGATGTCCCCTGCGCCATGCTTAGACACCTGGGTGAGCGAGGCATGACCTTTCTGTTAGATTTGTTCAACAGGATCTGGGTGGAGGGTCTTCTCCCAGACTCCTAGCGAATCGCTACTGTGCTCGACTTTCGCAAGCCGGGAAGAGATCACTCTACTCCCAACGGTTTCCGCCCAATCTCTCTAACCTCTCACGTGAGCAGGTTGATGGAGAAATTGGTAAATGTTAGATTAGCCTTTTTCCTGGACAGCAGGGGCCATCTGTCTTCTGCACAGTGCGGCTTCCGCAAGTTCAACTCCACGTTGGATGCTCTGCTCCGACTGGAAAATGCCTTCTGCGAGGCTTTCCTTCGTAGACAGCACTACGCCACGGTGTTTTTCGATCTGGAGAAGGCCTATGATACCGCATGGCGATACGGTATCATGGAAACTCTCCACACGATAGGGGCGAGGGGACGCCTCCCAATGTTTATATCTGAATTTTTGCGAGATCGTCGATTCCACGTACGGGTGGGGTCAGCCCTCTCCGGCCCAACGGAGCAGGAAGAGGGTGTCTCGCAGGGAAGTGTCCTCAGTGTCACACTCTTTGCCCTGAGCATCAACGGCATCACCTCGTTCCTGCCGAAAGATGTTCTCGCTACGCTCTACGTGGATGACTTTTCAATCTCTTTTGGCGCGGCAAAGATGCCAACTCTGGAGCGTCGACTCCAACAGGCATTGAACCGCGTCTCTCGCTATGCTGAAGCGCACAGGTTTCGGTTTTCTTTGGCCAAGACTAAGGTGGTGCACTTCTGCCGTAATCCACGGCTTCACCCCGACCCAGATTTGTTTCTTAATGGGGTGCGCCTGTATGTGGTTGAATCGCACCGTTTCCTCGGTCTTGTATTCGACCGACGCCTCACCTGGGAGGCTCATATTTGCAGCTTTAGCGTCTCTTGTACCCAGGCCATGGACATTCTCCGTACCGTGACGTTCAGGGCTTGGGGCGCTGATAGGGCTACTGCCCTATTTTTTTTATCGATCCTTTGTTCGTTCGAAGCTCGACTACGGATGCGAGTTTTATGCGTCCACAGCCAAGCGTTTATTGCGGAAGGTGGATTCGATCCACCACATCGGCCTTTGCTTTGCGACCGGTGCATTCCGCACTTCCCCCATTTAGAGCCTGTTGGTCGATGCTGGGAAGATGCCACTCGCTGTGCGCCGCGTGCAGGGCATCACTCGCCTGTACGCGCGAGCCTGGCCCCTCCTTCAGTCGCCAACACCTCTCACTGCATCCGCAGCTGATCTCGATTGTGCCTATGCCGCCGAGAGACGCCGAGAGCTAGATATAGCTCTCGGGCCGGTAGTACCCCTGGTTCTGCCTAGGACGCTACCCTAGAGGGTACCACATTTGGCTATTTGTCGCCACGCCTCTGCTCCCAAAGCTTGTACGGCAACGGGAGTATTGCGTTCGACTTTTCTGGAGCACACCTCGTGTCACGCCGAACCGTGCCAGTGTATACGGATGGCTCCAAGTCCCAAGAGGGGGTCGGCTTCCACGCTGTTTCCCCTCTGTTTAAAGTCAGCGCAGCTCTGCCAGGCGCTGCGTCTGTCTTTACGGCCAAGTTGGTGGCAATACACCACTCGGTACGGGAGATTACTCGACGTGCCCGGTTTGGAGACCGGATTGTGATCTATAGCGACTCACAAAGCGCCCTGAGTGCTCTCGGGGCATTGGAATCTATGCATCCCCTGGTTCGTGGTATCCGTGACGTCACGATTATGGCGAGCCGGGCAGATGTCGAGATTATCTTCTGTTGGGTTTCTGGACATGTAGGAATTGCGGGGAATGAGCGCGCCGATGAGGGCGCCAAAGATTCCGCGACGACTCTGCGACCGGACCAGCGTTTCGCTCTTCCTCACACCGACTACATGGCAGGAATACGGGCAGCTCTTCGGACTGCTTGGCAAAGAAGATGGGAGATGGTCGAAGGGAACTTAAAGTTGCGTGCCATTGCGCCGCGACTGTTCCCATGGACCTATCCCCCAATGCCGTGACGGCTTCAGGTCGCTTTCTGCCTTCTCCGAATCGGACACACTCGTGTGACGCATCGCTATTTGATGGAGCGCTCGCCTGTGCCCTATTGCGACGATTGCGTCGTCTCCCAGACTGTTCGACAAATTCTTGTCGAATGCGCCAGTCTGGGTGATCTTCGGGCACGTTACCTGTCCCGGTACCGGAATGGGCGGGGTCGCTACCGCCTGTCCCTTGTACTCGGGACGAGTGCGTGCACATTGACTGGTGGACTTGTTAACTTTTGGGGGGAGGCCTGCCTTCTCCCTATTATTTAAGCAGGGTTTGTTTTTGTTTTGTTTTTTGCTTTTGTTTCCCCCCCTCCTTTAGGTTGCACGCTCCTGCGCCGGGGGTACCTTCCCCTGACGCATGATCTTGCTTCATTTCCTCCCTTTTGGGGTGTTTTTCGTCTCTTTAATTTTATTTTAAAGTAGCCTAGAACTAGGCCAGTTTTAATACGGCGACTAATGCCCAAGTAGGCAGTCGCCAGATGAGCTCTTAAAAAAAAAAAATATATATCTCTCGGCACGTGTCAGGCAGAGCATGTTGGCGACTTTGATTGCTGACCCATGTTATTGCACCCATAATTCGAACTCCACCTCAAACTGCAGACTCCCATTGAGATATCCACCGGTTATTCAACGAATTGTTGGTAACAAATATAATAAAACGTAATGATCCAATGAATGCATTAATTGGTATTGAATAACTTAGACGGTTCCTTGGAGAATGACGGCCTGGCGGTCAGCAATGTTTTTGCTGACCATTTCCGGGCCGTCAGCCGTTACGATAAAGCTTTTCAATCCTACAAATCAAAGGAAGAATCTCATTCTCTCAACTTTACAACAAAATCTAACCTTCCATATAACGCTCTATTCAGCATCCATGAGCTGCATAGCGCTTTGTCCCTTTGCAGATCTACTTCCCCTGGCCTTGATGAGATCCATTTCGATATGATTCGGCACCTGCATCCACACTCTACTCTCTTCTTACTTGATTTGTACAACCTTATATGGGTGAAGGATTTTTACCCGTCATCATGGCGCATTGGGATCATCCTTCTCTTTGTCAAACCGGGCAGGGACGGATTGGATGCAGATCACTACCGCCCTATAGCTCTCACTAGCTTTTTGAGTAAGTTGCTGGAAAAAATTATATTGGAGTGCCTAAACTGGTTCCTAGAAACCAATCACCTTCTCTCTCCATTTCAATGTTGCTTTCGTAAAGGTCATAGTACCCTTGACCTACTAGTACGTTTCGAGGGATCGGTTCGGAAAGCTTTCTCATTAAAGCACCGAGTCCTGGCCATATTTTTCGATATTAAGAAAGCCTACGACACAACATGGAGATACGGCATCTTGAAGAAGCTATACATCTGGGGAATGAGAGGCCTTTTACCTTCACTTATTCAAAGTTTTTAGCATCTCAATCCTTCAAGGTACGTGTTAGAGACGCATACTCTGACCTGCAACCCCAAGAGGAGGGAGTTCCTCAGGGTAGTGTTTTAAGTGTCTTATGTTTTATAATTGCAATCAATGATATTTCGTCTCTCCCAGAGGGTGTATCGGCAACTCTGTTTGTCAATGATTTAGCACTATACTGTTCCTCACCTCGCCTTCCATCAGCAGCGCGTCGGCTACAACTGGCGATCGATGCTGTATTTGAAAGAGCACAACTTAATGGATTCCGCTTTTCCACGAACAAAACCAAAGCAATGTATTTCCACCGAGGTAGAGGGGTTCTTGTTTCGCCATCTATCTTCCTACAAGGCGAAGATATAGAGTTTGTTTCCGAGTTTCGGTTCCTTGGTGTAACTCTTGATCCAAAGTTATCCTGGCTACTACACCTACGCCGACTTCGAACATGCTGTCTGCGGGCTCTAGACATTTTGAAAGTCCTCTCACACACTTCGTGGGGCAGTGACCGACAAACAGTGTGGACATTATACACAGCCCTCGTACAATCCAAATTGGATTATGAATGTCAAATTTACTCATCGGCTTTCCCTTCAGCCCTTAAAATGTTGAACCCCATTCGAAACCTTGGAGTTCGCCTTTCTAGTGGAGCCTTCCGTGCTTCTCTTGTCAACAGCCTTTACTGCAAAAGCAGGACACTCATTTTGCCCTACCATAGACTTCAAATCTGCATGCGATACTTCTGCCGAGTACAGCAAGCCCCTGTATCAGAGGTCTACAGATGCCTGTATGCTGCTGAATCAACGGCGGCATATGATAAGTTACCATCTTTACCCCGCCCTTTGAACCTTCGCATAGGAGATCATCTCTCTAACTTGGGTACTCCGAGGGTCCTTACCTTTCCATCCTTACTGACCCCTAGTTGGCGTGCTCCTCTCCCCACACTATGTACTAACATGTGGAGCCTGGAGAAGTCTTCCATGGACCCTCGCATCATTAAGAGCCTGTTCTTAGAGCATTTGACCTCAAACAAATAATGCTGCCCATTATACACGGATGGCTCTAAGTCGGACGGTGGCCTGGGCGCCGCAGCCATGTACCCAGCAGGAGAATTCCTAACTCTATCTTTGCCACCAGCAGCATCCATTTTTACCGCTGAACTTTCAGCAATCCTTGTAGCCTTTAGACTCATCCAAATTTTACCTCTGAGTGATTTGGGTTTTTTTCCGACTCAAGGAGTGTCTTACAGTCAATTAGATCTTTTAATGCGTCCCATCCTTTAGTCACAGAAATTTGTAACTGGCTGATCCAAAATGCGTCCCGATATAGAATTATTTT
Organism: Ceratothoa steindachneri; assembly: GCA_963969495.1. Classification (NCBI taxonomy): domain Eukaryota; kingdom Metazoa; phylum Arthropoda; class Malacostraca; order Isopoda; family Cymothoidae; genus Ceratothoa; species Ceratothoa steindachneri. Next base: position 737,639 of record OZ018322.1, read on the forward strand.
TTGCTGGTTCCCTGGGCATGTGGCGGTCCTGGGCAACGAGAAGGCTGATCAGGTGGCCCGCTCAGCACATTCTGTGTCCCCTGAGAACTCGGCTCTGCCTTTAAGAGAATACTTTCCTTCAATAAGAAAATATATTTTTCAACTGTGGCAGAATGAATGGGATGACTGTTCATCATCCAAACTATACAAAATTGAAAATTCTATTCACTCTTGGCCCTCGAGTCGTCATAGAATGCGGTCGTTGGAGGTGGCCCTTTGCCGAGTTCGCATTAGCCACACGAGACTTACTCACGGCCATCTTGTTTCGGGTGATGCTCATATCAGCCATTGCTGTCGTTTTTGCGGTGGGGACCAATCAGTTGCCCACCTTTTATTGGATTGTAGACATTTTGCCATTCTCCGTTTATCCTGTTTCCCGACCTTTTTAACTATTCGTCAACACACCCGTCTTTGATTCATATTGGCAGAGGAATCTTTTAACCCGTCGCTTTTTAATTTTTTGTCACAAAGTGGTCTCCTCCACCTTTTATAGATGATTTGCCTCGTATCATCCGAGCTGTCATATAGAATCCACTTGGATTGAGCAGCAACCCACTGGTTCCTTACCTTAAACCTTATCCACTCGTTCATTACATCTACCCTTCACACACCAAACATCCTGCTCAAATTGTCCATTTGCATTACTTTTCCTCTTGATTTTTTTTTATCTTTCCTACTCATTCCATATCATAGTCTCACTCCAATTATCAAACGTTGGCACCAACATACCTCCTGGGGGCGTCTGACTATGAGGTTATCTAGTCAGGGTAATCACCGTGGAAATCGCAACTTAAACAGAGGAGTGAGGAGCTGCAAGTGTAACTATGTAAGTTGAGAGAGCAGCCCACTGGTCAATGTTGGGAGAAGGGTTGGATGTTGTAATTTGTTTGAATTTGATTTGTATTGATTGTAGTTTTGTAGGGGCTTTCCGTCTCTCTGATAGTGTTCTTGGGATGTGGTGTATCGAACAATTAAACTTACTGAAAATAATAACCTGAAGGTACAATTAAAACCACACTTCTCCAGACATAGCCTGTTTCCTACACCCCCACCCTAGAATCACTTGGAAAACCTTCCACACGATACTCTGACCACCTCCCAGTCCTTAACATATATCCACGAACCCAACCAAATCACAGGTCATACACACACACACTGCACAAAGACCGAGTGGAGCAACTTCACATCTCGCATAGATCTAACCTTACACCTGTGCATTTTCCTTCCTTCTAAGAAATCCTTCCCACTTCAACACAATCTAACAAGCAAGCACGGGAAAAAAAATCACTCAAGGACACAGGAAACTCTTCAGCCCGAAATCGACTTCATAAGTAACAGATTTATTCACCTCCCTTCTAAGACCTTCACTCTTTGCTATCTGCCTTCTCTTTCTCGACCCACAGCTCTATTCGTATACTCTGAACGGTCTGCAAATACGCCATGCGATTATTCTCTACTAAACATTTCACATCATACCAGCATTTAGCCCTTTATCTTTGCAGTTTTATCACCCGCACATACAGCGCTTGCACTACTCACCATCCCTTCATTGACTCGCGCTCTCGCTACTCTAGTGGATAAGGGGTTAGATTTCCAGCGTCTGAGTACCGGATTCGCTTCCTGGCGAGCAAACATAAAAATTTTGATGCTCCAGGGGACAGCCGTTAATGCAGTGGTGCATCGTTTGAGGCATGCGCGTCGTCTCTTCCATCTTCCAAACAATACCATTTTTCCGTCTCGGAAACTAATGAAGGCGTTTTCCATATCCACGTTTTCCTCAGTTAAACGGGTGGCTTTCCCTTGGGCCATAATAAGTTTACTGGCTCGATAATTGGTGGCAAAACACACTACTACCGCTCTTCTCCCCCATAGCTGGGCGCGACTTTAATTTTTTCATGTGCGACTTTGTCTCCAGATCTGGTGCGACTGCGACTCTATTTTGGGCACCCCAAGTGCGACTTTTTCCCCCGGTGCGACTCCGCTAAATTACAAAGTAAAATTTAGCGCGATAACAGAAACATGCTTTTATAAGGCCGAAAAACATTTATTATTTTTTTAGTTAAAACACAGCCTAAACTAATATCCACAGATCCTCCTCCTCCTCCTCCATGTCTTCCTGGCCCATGTTCCCTTTGAGGAACACAAGCTCCTCAAAGTTGACCTCATCCAGGGATGATCTCTTGTCCCCGGCCGTGCTGAATGGCCTCTCCACAACTGCAGAGCTGGAAGAGGGGTATTGTACTTAATGAATAAGTCCACCCACACCTACCTGTGCTGGTAGGGGAAGAGGGACGTTCTCGAACGTTTTTAACTGACAAGTGAGGTTTAAAACTTGCTTCACGCCTGAAAAGTGTATGTAATTTTACTAATTTGTAATCAAATTCAGTGAAACTTTTTTTGGTACGTTTAGGTAGTTTCATATAACGTCAGTCTCATAATGAGAAGAATTTAATTTATCGTAAAAGGAAGGTTAAAAATCAGATCAAAATAAAGTTACTGTTACCAACTCAAATTTGACATTTTTAGCCAAATCGGGATTTAAAATTGGCTTAAATCAGCCGCGGCAATTTCTTTAAAAAATTGGCGGTGCGACTGCTTAGTCCGACTTTTTCAAAACGTTCGCGGCTTCGAAATTCATTGTGCGGCAAAGTCGCAACTCGTTTCTACAACGCCCAGCTTAGCAGAAAGGAACACAGCAGGCGTTCTGACTGCGTCCGCACGCCGGAATTCATCCAACAACTGCAGAAGGTGATGGAAGACCCGAGCAAGGGAATCCGGGCTTTGGCGAGAGAAACCAGTGTTGGAGTCGCCACCATCAAGCTGACCCTGAATGAGTATCTTCGCTACTACTCATACAAGAGGCGCAAGGGACAAATTCTCACAACCAAAGCCAAGATGAACCGCTTCACAAAAGCAAAGAAACTCCTAAACAAGTTGAAGCATCCTGTTGAGTCGGGGACGATCTGATTCTTTTCAAATAAAGAGAACTTCTGCCAGGATCAGTTGCACAACACGGAACAACAAGTAGCGTTATCAGCGCCATCTATTATTCGGAAATTTAACAATAACAGTGTATGCACGCCACCTACACTATTTTCACAAACCCTCAAAACCTCACTAATGTTTTGAGGAGTTATTTGCACGAGTGACATCGCTTAATACTGACGTTATTGCTGTAAGTGAAACATGGTTTTCTCAAAATAAGCCAGGAAAATTGTACACAATACCCGGGTATGAACTATTTAACAAGGATCGCGAGTCCAGGGGAGGGGGCATGGCCCTGTATGTCAAGAACGTTTTAACCATACGTAACATTAATGCAGTGGTTCCAGATAATTTAGAATGTGTATGGGTAATGCTAGATAGCAAATTTTTCCCGTCATGTAAACAGACTGGTTTGCTGTCTATATTACCCACCGTCCGCACCTGTACACGATGAACTCTTAGGACATATTGGGAACACAGTTGACCAACTACGCGCGGAATACTGCGATTTGCGAGTAGTAATAGTAGGCGATTGCAATGACCTAGACGTGTCCTACGAGGGGCGGTCAATAAGTTTTGCGAATCGGTAGGGCAAAACAGAGGAAGGGGGATGGCTGTTTGTGGGGGTGTTAGAACAAGTTAGAACAAGTCAGGACCTGCAGCCACACGCTCCTGTCTCGTCTATTTAAGAAGCAGTAGCTGATCGCAGATCGTCAGTCACAATTTTTCAACAATATAGAAGGTTGAGCACCGCGCAGTGATCAAATTTTTGACCAAGGAAGGCAAGAATGCAAAAGAGATCCATGAACGCATGGTTGCAGTGCACACCGACGCCGCCCCTTCCTATGCAACCATTGCTCGCTGGAATAGGGAGTTCCGCCATGGTCGAGAGTCCCTTGAAGAAGACCCCCATCCAGGACGCCTGTCAAACGTGACCAACGAGAACAATGTGGCTCGTGTGGAGAGGATGATCCTCGAAAATCGACGGGTCAAGGTCGAAGAAATCGAGCGAGAACTTAGAATATCACATGTAAGTGTTATCAACATCATCCACGACAATTTGGCCATGACTAAGGTCTCTGCCCGTCTGGTCCCTAGCCACTACTTTTTATTCCGCCAGCTCAAGGCTGCACTGCGTGGAAGCCGGTTTAGGGATGATGAAGATGTCCAGCCCGCCGTCCAGGAGTGGATTGAACAGCAGTCGGGAGATTTCTGGTTGTCGGGAATTCGAACCCTCAGGGACAAGTGGCGCAAGTGCATTGAAGTCGAGGGTAGTTATATTGAAAATTAATAAAACACTTTTCCTCATATCTCGTTGCCTTATATCCGAATTGCAAAACATATTGACCGCCCCTCGTACATCACTACGCAACTTGGACTTAGATGTATAGTGAGTGAACCAACACATGGTAATTCTATTATCGATTTGAAATTGACTGATGCATAATTTTATACGTACAATCAAACACAGCCACCATTGGACTTAGTCGCAATTTGTGTGTGGTGAGTAGACCATAAACTCACGCAGCTTCAACACCTCATTGTGTGCGGACTTATATACCATTTTTGGACTCGTCAGTGCGCCAGTTCGGCCAGTGGATTACAAGTGAGAGATGGGAGGACGCGATGGAGACGGACGACGTTGCCGCGGCGGCGGGCATGTTGGAGCGGACACTGGTGGAACGGTATGAGGCGGCCTTCCCCGAGCGACCACAGAGGATGCGGAGGGATAATAAACCGTGGATCACAGCACGGATTCTTCGCCTCATGGACGCCAGACGCCGTGTTTATAGTCATAGGAGGATGAATCGCTGGAGAACGCTGTACAATCAGGTCAAACAGGAGATTAAGAATGTTAAACATAGAATAGGCTTGAAAATACAAGAAAATGATACTAATTCCTCGAATTTTTCAAACAATTTAAAGTGCATATTAGGAACTCAAAAGAAACCACTTAAAATACCTTTCCTCAGCCACCTCACTAGTGATGAAATATGTGATGAAATTAAATCGCATTTCACCAATATTTGCACACACCTACCAGCCATGGATCTTATGCAAATCCCCAATTTTTTGCCAGCTTATGAATTTCCTGTTATTAATAGGATTAGTGTGTACAAATCGTTGTTAACAATGAAAATAGGGAAAGCATCTCCACCTAATTCGTTACCCAAAAGGTTAATACGTGAGTTTGCATACGAAATTAGCGAGCCCCTTACCTATATTGTTAATTTAAGTTTAAAAACTGGAGTGTTTCCAGATAGATGGGAGGGAGCAACCATAACGCCCGGGCAAAGAAGACTTCCATAGTAAATTTGGGTGACTTGCGTCCCCTTTCTCTCACACCTGATCTAGGCAAATTGATAGAGGGTTTTGTGGCCAATCTTGTGTTAGACGACATCCGACCCAACCTTGACCGTAACCTGAGGGGTAAATCCACCACACATTATCTTGTGCACTTGCTGGACACAATTTTGAAAAGGCTAGACCAACCAAAGAAAATAGCACAAATTGTCCTTATTGACTCCCAAAAAGCCTTCGATTTTGTAGATCATACTGTGGCAATCACTTCCTTGCATTAGTCAATAATTTATGAAGAAATGCAGGAATCTCTGTTAAATATGTTGAGGACTTGACTCTTGCAGAGATTGTCGATGTTGATCACAATATAAATTTCACATTACCCTATGCTTTAAATGATTTATCAGAAGGTTGTGCAGCCATCAATATGTCCCCTAACCCACTCAAATGCGAAGTACTGATCATCTGCCCCCCTAAACGTCCCATCATATTTCCTGAACTGATTGTAGAAAACTCACTTCTACCAATTGTAAATAAGTGTAAACTATTGGGAGTACATATCAATGTAGAATTAAACTGGGACATTCATGTTGCACATATGCTGTCCAAGGCCAATCCATGTATTTTTATCTTGTACCGCACCAGACAATTCGGTTTCAACCCTAATGTAATGTTAACATTATATCAGTGGTACATTAGAACCACACTGGAGTATGCTGCACCTATATGGCACCCGAGACTCACTCAGGGCCAACATACGCTCCTTGAACGCATGCAAAAGCGTTGTTTTCACATAATACTTGGACCTCACTATATTAGTTACGAAAACGCCCAAAAACAACTTCAGTGCAAATCCCTATACCAAAGACGTGAGGATATCACTTTAAACTTTGCCAAATCTATTTGGAAATGGCGAGAACATAGATAGACATTTACTCCCACCATATCTGCAGGACATTCATGGGAGGGAAACAAGAAGAGGCAGAGAATGGCTACGATCCATAAGGTGCAGAACCAATAGATATAAGAAGTCCACAATACCCTATATAGTAAAGAAACTCAACGATAATATTACAGTTTAGATCATTTAGGAACTGTACTAATAGCCAAAATTTTAGTCCATATATATATATATATATATATATATATATATATATATATATATATATATATATATATATATATATATATATATATATATATATATATATATATATATATATATATATATATATATATATATATATATATATATATATATATATATATATATATATATATATATATATATATATATATATATATATATATATATATATATATATATATATATATATATATATATATCACAGTAATGTATTCGATTTAATTTCGCTAAAGAATAGATAAATGTATTTTTTGTGCATATATATTTTATCTTAATTAAGAATTTGTAAACCAAGACATCATGCTTTGCAACTTTAAGTTTGTTTGGCGAAACTTTTCCTACCACACACGTAAACCTCTCGAAAGACCCCCAAAACGGGTGTAACAGAACTTTTGCCAAACTCGGTACATGATAGTCAACGCCGGAGGAGCCATAGAGGCAAAATTAGAAGAGATAATGTAAAGTACAAAGCCGACTCCTTAAAAGCGAAGAGGACCTCTTGTGTGGGTAGTGGGACTCAACACTTCCGTTCCATTGGACCTCTAACCTCTCTGAGACACAACACAATACAAAACAAGGCCCTATAAATCATCACTGACTGCCAGACTACTATGCCCCCGAAACCAAAGTCAAGGATCACCTGAATATGAAAGGCATACAAACACTTGCCGAGCATCCACAAACCTACAAAACTTACTACACTACATGTCCACTCCAAATAATCTTATCACTCCCACCCATCCTACCGCAAACCAACCTCCGGTAACATCCATTACAAATCGCTCAGCCCCCCATTCAGCTGCAAGCTTGGCCCTCGGAAATCCACCCTTACGAATCCTCCCTCCCCGGTGAAGACCGAATCCAGCTGGCTAGGTTGCGGAGTGGACACCACGCAACTCTTGGGAGCTATCAGAAGGGGTTGGATGATTCCGCCGCGCGTTTGTTTTGGCTGCAACATAACGCCATACCATCAATCACATAATGGAAAACTACATTGCACACAATCACACACGCCAGATACTATACACTTAATGATGTCTGCTCTCATGGAAAGCGGATCGATGCGCGTATCGTTTGCTCTTTCTGCTCTCCGTTGTTTAGCCGACTTTACACTTCGCCTCAGTGTTTGTTTGTTGCTTTGTCTCGCTGTTCAGTTTGTTAACCGTTTTTGGTGCTGGGTCTGTGTGAATGTATTATTTGTTCCTTAATTATTAGTGCCTGTCTTACGGTTTTCTGTAGCCACGCGTTTGTGAGTAATCCTTTTGTTATTTTTTTTGTTTCTCATTGTGGCCATTTTCATTACTTTACTTATTATTCACTCATTTTTTACTGCCTGCCTCCGTGTTTTAGTTTCAGTCTATAATTCCATTATTTTCTAATATGTCTTATCACGTCCTTTGTATTTTGCTATTCTCGGTAGTGTTTTTGTTACTTTGTATTTTTCTTTTGCCTCGTGTTTCTCTTCGTATTATTTTCTTCCGTGCTTTTTTTACTTCTTTATCCCTATTATTGTCTCCTCTCCGTTCTTATCTACCTTTTCTTTCCCTTGCTCTTCCTTGCCTAACTTTTCCCCCCAGCCTAAATTCTTCTAGATTATTCTGGTTTCTGACCCACGCAGCCACTTGTTTCATTCCGACAAATTCATCGGCCTCATTTCTTCCCCCCTCCACTAATTTTTTGCGCTGCTTTTATAGCAATGCATCTGGGCATTCCTATAATAAAAACCTCCTGGGAAACTTAAATATATATATACATCAATTATTATGTAAAATTCATATGCAATTATTTTCCTTAACTTTGTCAATTTAATCTTTCAATTATTTTACTTAACTTTTGCAAGTTAAATCATTTTATGTACAACTTAATAATTAATCAATTCATTTATTTTACTTGTCAATTCATTTAACGTACTGTTTAAAACATCATCTCTTAAAATTTCACATAAAACAAATAAACACACGCTTTCAGCTCGACAAAATAGCACATTATTCTTCCCCAGTCGACTCGCAACATTCTTCGTATAAAGGTCGGTAATCATTCCTTCTACAATTAGTCATTTACCTCCAAACAAATCATACTTAGTTAAGTCCACTTTCTATCACAATTCTTTGCAAACGACCATACGAGAGTAGGTCCTAATTATATTTACTTCTCATATTACAGCCCCTAATTCACAGTCCATCATAGTCACCATATTATTCCACCCTATTATTTCATATTTATTTCACATACTTCAATTCTCTTTGCATCTTGTTACTGTAAATCATATGTTACAATATCTTACATTGTATACCTAATCTACTTATCTCATTGTACATTCGTTGATTCTATGAATATATTTATATTTGTTTAATTGTTTTTCTTAAAACCCAGTTCATTATTTCAAAATTTATTTCGCTGTCGTCTTAGGCCTAAAAACTATCAGCCGACAACTTCGATCAAACAAATTTATGGTTATGGTTTTCGAAACGCTATTTAGGCTGATTTATTAACAGAAAATAAATCACATGAATAACCATATACTATGCTTTATATTTGCCTTGACATGTGCTTTGTACTTCGCCATTCTCGGTATATGTTTTGTTTTTTTTAGTAGTTGTTTTTATTAAATTTGTTGCTTTTCTGTGCCCCTTTTTTCACATCATATTCTTCCCTGCTCATTTGTATTTTCGCTGTTGCTTCCCTAATTAAATTTTGTTATTGTCTCCACATAAAATTTTTAGCCATTTTATTCTACTTATATTTCTCCTCCCTCTATGATGGACAAAGCCACACTTCTTTCTCTTAATAGAGGGTTTAAAGTATCTCCCTCGGTTGACTCTAGAACTGAAGCACTAGGAATCGCTCGAAATCAATCTCGCCCTATAAAAAGGGAATTCCGTTTATCTTCGGTCTTAAAAAAAGTTATTTTTCATTGAACCGTCTACACCGACCTCTCCCTCCCCCATCTCCCTTACTCCTCCCTTCAACCTCCCCACTCTCAGTTTATAATGTCTCTCTACTCAATGTTAGAAACGTCGCTAATAAAGTGGAGTTCATTCACGATCTCCTGACTAATTCGCGTATCTCTTTTCTTGGTGTCAATGAAACTTAGCTTGATCAGAGTGATATAGGTACTTGTCGCTAGCGACCCCTGATGGCTACGTCTAATCCCATAACACCCGGAACAAACGTGGCGGAGGAGGGGTTGCTCTCATTCATAGTGCCTCTCTCTCTCTCTCTCTCTCTCTCTCTCTCTCTGAATACCCTTCCATCTCACCCCTCTTCTTTCTTTTGAGGCCCTTATCTCTGTCTCTAATTCTGTTCCCTTTCTAACAACTATTGTGCTCTACCCCCCCCCCCCCCCCCTAGCTCCTCCCTTGTTTTTTTTTCTTGGCGAATTTAGTAACCTCGCTAGTCTCTCCCCATCGGGTCATTTTCTTATCATGGAAGACTTCAACCTCCCAGTCACTAACCCTAATCTACCTGCCTTCCTTGAGATCCTTGATCTCTTCTTCCTTACTCAACACGTTTTTTCTCCAACACACTCCCATGGTAACATTTTAGACTTTGTAATTTCCGACTGTCAAATTTCCAACTTCCCCACTTCTATCCTGTCTAATGCTATTTCTGACCATTACCTTATTAACTTCAACGTCTCAACCCCCACTTCTTTGCCCTCTCGGCCTCCTCTCATCCCAAAACCTTATCGACGGCTAGCCTCCATTGTCATCCCATCCCTCCTTAATGATGTTGCCTCTAATTTACCCCCTTCCCTGACCAAATCCTCTCATCCTTGGAGCAATCCCTCCTAACTTGACTTAATCCTCTCTCCCCCATTATTACTCCTTCGTCCTCTCGCCGTCACCGCGCATCATGGTACTCGCTGGAACTCCTACGCTCGAGACAGCCTTTACGTGCCCATGAAAGGGCTCTTCGTAAAGCTTGCTCCCGTGGGTAAGATACAATTGCTCTTTCGGTCACTTACCGTCTTGCGACATCTCTCTACTTGGCTAAACTGAAATCTGCTCGTGAAGCCCATTCACGTAAATTGCTAGCCGACAATAAAAAAGGCCCCCGTGCCATTTTCCGCCTGCTCTCTTCTCTTAACTCCTCAAAACATGTCCCCATCCCCATCAGCCCCACCATCCTCTCGAAATTCTTCGCTGATAAGGTCATCAACCTTCGTGCTTTCCTCCCACGACTGCCTGACCAAGACTTTCACATTCCTTCTGATCCCCCCGCGCTCCCCGGCCGCTCAACGTATTTCCTGCCGTGATCGCTTCTGAGTTGTCTGCCTTACTCTCGCGCTCTAAAAAATCTGGCTTCCCTTGCGACTCAACCTTCCCCAAGCTATTAATCTAAATATTGCCTGTCATACTCCCAAAGCTCCAACACCTGTTCAATACCTCCCTTGCTACTGATGTTGTCCCTTCTTCCTTCAAATGCGCCCAAATCCGTCCGATCTTTAAAAAGCCAAAGCTTAACCCTTCCGACCCAGCTAGCTATCTCCCGATCTCGCAACTTTCCTTCCTCATTAAGGTTCTTGAGAGAGTAGTTGTTTCGCGCATTAATTCTCATATCGTTGCCTGTAATATTGATGAGACTTACCAATCAGGTTTTAAAGCTGGGCATTCTACCGAAACCGCTCTGCTCAATGTTACTAATTGCTTACGTAGAGCTGCTGACCGAGGTTGTGCCTCTATCCTCATTCTACTTGACCTCTCATCTGCCTTTGATACTATTGACCATGCCACCTTGCTTGGTTGCCTCCACTCTTTCCTTGGCATTTCTGGCGCTGCTCTCGACTGGTTCCGCTCTTACCTTTCGTCTCACACCCAATCTGTAGTGATTAATGATGTCTCCTCTGACCCCACTCCCATTCGCTTTGGTGTCCCTCAAGGTTCTGTCCTCGGCCCTCTCATCTTTCGTATATACTTATTTCCTCTTGAGCTCCCTCCTACGTAACCTCGGTCTATCCTTCCACCTCTAAACCGATGACACTCAAATCTTTATTTCCTCTTCCTCCTCGATCTGTGACCTCCTATCTCGGACTGGCTATCGGCTAACTTCCTCAAACTTAAACACTCCAAAACTGAAGTTCTTCTGTTAGGTAGCCCCGCCGAGTATACAAAGTTAAATCCCTCTTTCCCTCTGGGTGGAAACTCTGTCGCTTTCTCTGACTGTTAGAAATCTGGGCGTTGTGTTCGATGACCATCTCTCCTTCAAGCCCCACATCCACAATATTAGTAAATCTTCCCTTTGTTTCCTCCGTAACTTCTCCTGCATTCGCTCTTACTTCGATCGCGTCTTGAGACTGCTATCCATGCCTTCATTACTGTAATTCTATTCTGGGAAATCTACCATCTTCCTCTCTACGTCCCCTTCAGCTAGTCCAGAACTACGCTGCCCGACTACTCCTCCGATGCTCTCGCTTCTTCCCTACTAAGCCCCTGCTTCAGGAACTGCACTGGTTACCTGTCAGATATCGTTCTCATTTCAAGATTCTTCTCTTCACCAAAAGGCCCCAGCCTACCTTTCCTCTGCCCTTTCCCAACGTCTCGCATCTCGGGCCCTTCGGTCATCTCATGCTCCTCTCCTGAATACTCCTCGCTCGTCCCTCTGTTCAATGGGCGACCGCTCCTTCTCAGTGCCTGTGCCCCCAAGCTTTGGAATAATCTTTCAGCCGAAATTAGATCTGCTGCCTCACTTACCACTTTCTAGCGACTCCTGAAATTGCATCTGTTCAGGATTGCCTACTCACCCACCTGATCTTAGCCCACAGCCGAACGTGCGCTATGTGAAGGCCTCTGACCTTGAAAAGCGCATTATAAAAAAATTATTATTATTATTACTAATGATGGCCTTGTGGGAAAGGTACGGTCCAGGCCACAGCCTTACTCAGAGCCCCCCCTTCCCCTCCTGCTCAACGGAAAAACTGTATTCTGTAGACTAGTTTTAGAAGTGCCCGGCTTCCATCTTCAGTCCAAAAACTCAAGAAAGAAGCCAGTTACGTCCGAAACTAGTCTCCAAAGTACAGTTTTCCATTAAACTACGTCTATTCTGTTCATATAAGAAATTCGATACTGAGTGGAAATCAACCCCAAAAAAACGTTTGAAAAACTATTTTATTCAATATTCACCTCTTATTTCCTACATTCGTAGAATTAATGCGCGTGACAAAAGGTGAGAAGCCTTTCCTGTAAGTCGTAATTTCCTGTTATCGCGACATTTAATGGCAGGTACGTGAATGGAAGAAGGGCGCAGGCCGCAAAACTCACAGGTGACCAACATAAAAAAATCCTTTAAAAGGCTCTTTTCAAGGATGTGATGCATCAGTGGGACAAATGGGGAAAATGCTTTCTACGAATGCCATCATCATCCGGGTACTCAGCCGAAAGCTCTCTATTGGGGACGTAATAATGACCATTGAATTCTTCGAAATATTTGCCGATTTCGTCATGAGGGACTAAGACGGGGTCGGTGTCGAGGAGATTCTCTTGAGTGGCGTATCGGTGGGAACCATCCTCGACCAGAACGTTATAAAATGGTTGTTGGTGTTGACGCTCTAAGGAATGGACATTCATCTGCATGATCCAACTCATGGGCATCAAACAGGTCTGAAACGCGAAAAGGAGCAAATATTACCAAAAAGTGAAAATAACATTCCATCTTGATCAGCAAACAGTGGCATGAGGTAGCACAGTTCAAACCTCCGAGCCTTACCAACTCCTACAGACCTATCTCACTCATCTCCAAAACACCTGAAATACTAATCATCAACCGAATTAAACCCTTACACCTCTTTCACACACCCAAGATGTTATGGATCAGGGTAGTCAGAGTAAAGAGGGTGTGATAGTGATAGTGCTTTTGAATGAGGAGTGGCATAATGCAATGGTTGGATGTTAGTATGTGAGCTCAAGAACTATGTGGGTGAAGTTTTGAAAGGTTGAAACTGTGCGTGGTTGTGGTGTATGGATCATGTAATGATAGGAGTGAAGCTAAGAAAGAGATGTTCCGGGATGACCTGGGACATATAGTGTATGTAATTGGAAATAGGAATCTGTTGAAGGAGATATGAAGCATCTGAAGTTTGTCGCCTCTTTGATTCTTTTCATTCAAGCCCGGCAGGGCTCAGGAAGGATGCTCTTGTCCACGTCTCCTTGAGAGGTTATTTTTTTTTTTACTGTTGTTAGATGATAGTGAAGAGGGTGGCAGAATGGAATGAGATAGGCAGGGTGGCTTCTGGGGGGAGGGGCCCTTTGCATGTGTTTTGGAGTTATGTTGTCATCGTTCCTCAGGCTGCCTGGCTGAACAGCCCCGAGCCCTGAGAAGGCCGTAGCCTGGACTGGGCTTTCCCACAATGTTAGTGTGTGTGGTTGTGTGCAATGCAGTTTTATTAGCTAACTCCACAAACTAGAATACTACAAAACATACAAGTACCATGTGTTGTGTAGTATTCTGGATTGGTAGGGTATGAGTGTAGTGTAGGTGATTTAAGGAGCATCTCAATTTACTGAAGAATTGTGCTTATCAACTTTAAGTCGTCTTACGATTAAGAGAATATTTGCTTCAGCGTGGAGGTAATGTAATGGAATGTTTTTTGTGGATCCAGTTCCAATGTGGAGGTCACTATTTTGGGCTGCATGTATCTTGTGTAGAGTGTATTAGATATGGTTGGTGCCAGGCTGGGGATACGTACTTAAGTTCAAATTCATGGGAATGAACTCTAACAGTATGTTCAGTTTCAGATGAAGATTCAGATGGGAACAGAAAGATGAATGAGGATCCAGATTGGAACCCGAAAGATGAACCAGGATCCAGATTGGAACAAAAAGATGAATGAGGATCCAGAGTGGAACAAAAAGATGAATGAGGATCCAGATTGGAACAGGAAGATGAATGAGGATCCAAATGGGAACAGGAAGATGAATGAGGATCCAAATGGGAACAGGAAGATGAATGAGGATCTCGATGGGAACATGAAGCTATTCTGTAAGAAAGTGAGAAGGGTGAGGAACCAGGAGAAGAAAAACTGTGTGAATGGCAGGGTATATGTGAACAATAAGGTCAAAAGTACATGGCGATAATACTTTGATGAGCTGAATATTGAAGGTATGGAAGATAACGCAAATGTAAGAGGTTGGTGTTGTGAGAGGTATGGAAAATGTTAAGGCGCTAGTATAGATGATATAGTCGTCGCGATACTAAAAGGTGGTAAGGTGGTGGTGGTTGTGTGATTGAGTGGAGTACAGTAATGGTGCCGTTGTACATATAAATGTATGGACATTTTTGATTGGGCATATAATAAGGATAACTGAGGATTTGATAGTTGATGAAAAAGGGTGGTTTAAAGAGGGTAGGGTGTGCATGGGGGTCAAGCTGAACAACAAGGTCAACAGACCTAAGTCGTGGGCTCTCAATTATTCTGAATTATGACCTTCAAAACTTTCAACAAGTGAGGCAATCCGACACATAGTCAGTTTTTTTAATAATTCCCGGACTAACATTGGGAGGACCTTGGCAATTATATCATTCGAAAGAGGAGGATTAGCTAGTGTAATTGGTAGAGAGCCCAAGGTGACCCGTTTCACGGACGGGAGCCTTCTGGCAAATGCGGCGAATCTCGCCGAGGCGCCCAAGATAAGTGCTCTTCGGACACTTCATGGCACCTCGGTGAGTGTGACGCCGCACTCTACCATGAACTTTGTGAAAGGAGTAGTCTATGCGAGGGAACTCGTTGACTACTCCATAGAGGACATCACCTTAGAGCTGGCCGATCATGGGGCGGTCAAGGTCGAACGTGTGATGAGAAAACAGGGAAGGGCCGCGAGACCCACCCCTACACTCTTCGTCACGTTCGACTGTGACAAGCTCCCTGAGTCGGTGCGTGCCGGTTGGTACCGCTACTGCGTGAAGGCATTCGTGCCACTGCCGCGGCGGTGCTAATACTGTCACCACTTCGTCCATACGAATCGTTCTTGTAGACGTGCAAAGTCGGGGTCACCCGAAGTCTGTGTAAATTGCTCCAATGCCGCACACGATAAGTCTAAATCATGTGTGGCCAAGTATGTCAATTGCAAAGAGCCACACCCCGCTTCTTCGAAGCAATGTGGTGCGTATTTCCTTGAGAAAGAAATCCTGGCCGTTCAGGCCCAGGATCGACTCTCATTCCGCAATGCTAAGGACTGTGTCCTGGCGCGCCCGGCTCTGCCTGGTACGTCATATGCCTCAATAGTTAGAAAGGCACCCTCTGCTCCTGGCCCATCTAGGCCAAGGAGCACGGTTGTTTCCGCGCCTATTCGGAGCCCTTCTGCGGGCTCTACTCAACCCGGGCGCTCTCCTGGTAAAGCTGGCGGCAAAAAGGGTTCAGACCCAGCCCCAGCTAAAAACAGGGTTTCCCCCTCTTCCCCCAGCGTGACCGTTTCCCGTAAGAGGAAACGGCCACGCGCCTCCACCGAGTCGTTAGACTTACAGGAGGCAAAACCCCTGAAGTTGGTCGCTAGGATATCTTCCGGGGTTCCTAAAGCTATCGCCCAAAAGGAGGACAGCAACAAAGGAGCTTCGGCTCCTTCGCCAACGCCTAGAGGTAGAGCGAGTGACTCGAAAGCCGCAACGCCCGCCTAAGGTTTCGAGGCGGAGGGAGGAAAAGAATCGCATGGCGAGCCCAACTTCCCCCAATAAGTCCAGGAAGGCGACAGCGCCTTCAGTGCTTTGTCCGGCCAACAGCGCTTGGGGTTCTGCCTCCGGGAAGCGTACGGCCATTCCCGTGAGGGTCTTCTGTTCGAGGAGGGCCCTTGCGTCTCCTCCGAGCTAGGCCTGGAGGGCATATTCCTTCAATGGAATTGCCGTGGACTCCGAAGCAACTGGGACGAGCTGCGGAGGCTTGTCTCGTCCCGTTCCCCGATAGCTATCTTTTTGCAGGAGACCATGCTAGGCGCGTGCCCCCAGGCCTACCTCCCGGGGTATAAGGGTCTTGCGACCCCACTACCACGGTTTCCTAAACGTGGATGAGTTTACGCATCACTGTCCGAGAACCGCTTCATTTTCTTGCCTTGATCTATCTTTGTGCTCTTCGGATGCACAGCCTGATTTTGATTGGGGGGGGGGGGTCGTGACCTCCATGGTAGTGATTACTTTCCCATTCAAATATCATTTTCAGGGCAACTACCGCCTGAGAGACCACCTCGGTGGTGCTTGGCGTGGGCGCGGTGGCCTGCATTTCAGGAAATGACTGAATTCTCTATCTCAGTCGAGGAGTTTAGGTCGGTAGATGAGGCCGTTGAGTTCTCCGGTAACCTTATCGCCGTGGGCCTGACTACTATTCCTAGGACGTCTGGCCGTTTTGTGAGACGGACCTCAAACAGAAGCGTTATGCCTACATGCGCTATAAGCGCCGCCTGAACCATTTCACTGTCGCTGAATTTCGTCGGGCTAGGGCTAGGTTCCGGTATATTTCGAAGCACGCCCGCCGCTCTTCTTGGCGGGCATACGTGTCTTCACTTAACGGGAAAGACCCCTTTAGCAGAGGTGTGGAAGTAAGTCAAAAGGATTCGGGGCAAGTTCTCGCAGGACCCCCCTGCCGTTCTCCAGGATAATGGGACCGCAATCTCGGACCCCGCGTCCGTGGCGGAATCCTTAGCGACCGCTTTTTCCGCATTCTCTACCCGGGATGCTGCTCCGCCAGCATTCAATGCACGTCGTTATGTCGCGGAAGGCCACCGGCTGGACCTTACCTCTAGAGGCGGAGAACTCTTCAGCGACAAGTTTACTGTGAGTGAGTCGCTATAGATTAAGAAGCAGTCCAGCGCCTCCTTTTCAGTACACAATCGTTCTGGCATTGTAAAAGCTATGGAAGCGAGGCGTACCCTCAATGGTAGCCTCCTGGCCAGAAGCAGAAGCGCCACCGGTACTAAGAGCTATATCGAGCTATCAAAGGAGTTTTCTAGCCCTAAACCTATGGAGCTTAGTATATGATGGCCTCTCTAGGCGGCACAAGCACCGATAAGACTTTTTTAGGAGGATGGTCTCATCATTTTTTTAATCTCTAGCAATAGGGTTCTTTTTAATTACCTCGAATATGCCATTGCTGGCATTCAGTAGATGTGCGCTTATACATATATATATATATATATATATATATATATATATATATATATATATATATATATATATATATAATATTGAGGATAAATCCCAGAGCCACGAGATACGGATGTAGCATCTTTTAATTTTTCACTACGTTTCGAAAACTACAAGTTTTCATCTTCAGGCTAGAATAAGTTTACAAAGTTAATATGCATAAAGAAAACTTGAAAAGGCCAACAAGACATTATTTTACAGGTGACCGATTACAGAATATCAGTAGAAAGTACTACAAGTTAAATTAAATATGACTTGGCAACAGTTAATTTACTTTAAGACCGACTCAAAAATTAGTTCATAAATTTAAAGATTATTGCAGAAATTAATTACAAACTAAGAGAAATTGACTTGGCATTATTTAAAGATGATAAATTTAAACTTTTTTTTTTTATTATTATTAAATTTTGTAAAGACTAACAGTTAAAAACATTTAATATAAAAACGGAAAATTTGGGTACTTACTAATAAAGCGGATCCATCCTAGAGAGTGAATGGTAGGTTTAACAAAGGGGCTAGTATATATATAGGTTACATTGACGGTTGGTTTATTAAAAGGCAAACCAACTAACAAACTGTAGTTAAAATTAGTTAATTAATAATGATATTGCACTTAAATCTTCATTGAGTGTAGGTTTGTAGTGTTTTATATATAGAGATTCGAGGGTTCTTAGGCAATGTTTGTTGTTGTTAAAGGCTAATACTTTAAAATTCTCAATAGAAATGTTAGTTTTACAGCTTATGGTGTGTTCCCTAATAGATGACTTTTCCTTTCTATTTAATATTTTGCTTGTACGCCAACTAATCCCCATATGAGCAGAGAACCTAGCTCCAAGAGACCTAACAGTGCTACCAATGTAAGAGGCTCCAGTACAACTGGGACATTTAAATAAATAGACATTATCACTGCGGAACTCCAAAGAGATAGGATCTTTACTGTTAAAGAAACTTCCTATCGATAGTTTGTTTATAAAAACTATTTTGGGGTTGATTTGGGGAAAATATCTTTTATAAATAAATAAGATTTTTCTTTTAAAAGTATCGTTCAAAAAACCCATATATATATATATATATATATATATATATATATATATATATATATATATATATATATATATATATATATATATATATATAAATATATATATATATATATATATATATATATATATATATATATATATATATATATATATATATATATATATATATATATATATATATATATATATATATATATATATATATATATATAATATATATATATATATATATATATATATATATATATATATATATATATAAATATACATATATATATATATATATATATATATATATATATATATATATATATATATATATATATATAAATATATATATATATATATATATATATATATATATATATATATATATATATATAAATATATATATATATATATATATAAATATATATATATATATATATATATATATATATATATATAAAAAAAATATATATATATATATATATATATATATATATATATATATCTATATATATTTTTATATATATATATATATATATATATATATATAAATATATATATATATATATATATATATATATATATATATATATATATATATATATATATATATATATATATATATATATAGCCTTGGCCCAAATTATGGGGAAGGTATGAAAAAGTGAAGAATATAATTGAAACTCATTTATTTCATAATTGAGCTAATACAAATAAGCATTTCTGTATATATTCTATCAATAATAAATATTTGATGTGTCCTCCTTTTGTTTTAATAACCGCTTTATGCTTTTTTGCAATCTTGAGACTATGTTGGCACTGGTGGTTTGCTCAATTTTCTGCCAGTCTTCATGAACTTTGGCTGTTAATTCACTTTTTGAGCAACATTTGTGCACCTCACTCTTGTGCCCAAGTATTACCACAAATGTTCAATGGAGTTCAGGTCTGGAGATTGAGGGGCTTATTCCATTAACGTCACCCCTTTCTTTTCAAACCGACCCTTTGAGACTTTAAATGTGTGGCATGGAACATTGTCTTGTTTGAAGATTACATCATATGGTATGTCATCATTGAAAATTTTACCTAAGAAAGGTTGATAAATCCGGTCTAATATGTTTGTGTAACTGTTGGAATTGATTCTGCTCTCACAAATGAACAACAATCCTGGACATGAAAACGACATATAGCCCCAAACCATTAACTGCCACCTGCAAATTCGATATTGGGACGACACATCTCCCCTCATAAGCTTCCCCAACTCTCGGACGAACATAAACAGCTCCAGTGCTTCCATAGATCTGAGGAGAAATACAAATTTTATTGATCAATTTTGTTATCCAATAAAAATGTGTACAAGCTTAATAAATTGGTGGAAATTAATGTGGAGAACCTACCTCAAAGTTGCTTTCATCAGATCAAACAACTTTATCCTATCATCATCAGTCCAATCTTCATGCTTTTTTGGCCAAAACAATCGCCTCTTCTTGTTCACCTGAGACAGCCATGGTTTCTTTCTAGCATTACCTCCTTTGAGCCCAGCTTCTAATAACCTTCTTCTCACTGTGCGTCTTGATATCTCTTTGTTTGTTGGTGCCCAAAACTCAGCAACTTATAAGGAATGGAAATTCCTAAACACAAAAAGGTACATTCAAATATAGTTTCTTGGGACTGCTTAAATATAAAAAGTACGTTGAAATGATTTATTTTAAAGAATGCTTAAGATGGTTAATTTATAATGAGCAGGACGGGATTAAGAGGGAGAGAGATTATCATTAGCTTGATGGTGAAGTATAAAGATACAAGCTCCTTGTCCCATGTCGATCTGAATTCGGAAGCGCTCCAGAATCTTTCTTGAAAACCTTGCCTTAGTCACTCCGCTATATGAGTAGAGGTAGAGCTCCCAGTCTCTAACGTTACACATGTTTGCATATATCAAATGAGTCCGCTGTTTGAGCTCAAGGGTAGGACTCAGGTTGCTCGTTGTTCCCACGTCGACTTGAACTAGGAAGCGCTCCAGAATTCTTCTTGAGAGCCTTGCTTTTGTCATTCCAATATATGAGTAGAGGTAAAGCTCCCAGTCTCCAACATTACACATATTTTCATATATTAGATGGGTCCATTCTTTGGGCTTAAAGGTTGCTTTCCTTTATGGGGCTGGGATTTGCGGCGCTTTTTTTACTTCTCCCATTGATTTTTAAGTTTTGATTGTACCTCGTAAAGTGAAATTTCATTATGATAAAAAAATAACACTAAACTTACAGTTGTATTTAATACAACCTAGCCTGTTAATGGCTACACTCATTGTTGTCTTTGTTTTGTTCATTGTCCTTGGCAACCGAGAGTTGCCAATTGTTACCATTTGGCGAAGTCTATATAGTTGTCAATTAGCAAAATAAACTCCTGAAACATCATGACCACTCAGAATAACTGACTCATCATATATATATATATATATATATATATATATATATATATATATATATATATATATATATATATATATATAGTGCTGTGCAAATTAATTTGGACACATAAAGAATTTTCAATTTTGCTAATACACCTTTGTTATGGGTGATTCTTGAGTGATCAATCAGTTATTCTGAGTGTCCATGATGTTTCAGGCGTTTATTTTGCTAATATATATATATATATATATATATATATATATAGTGAAAAAAACTCATAAAGTGGCACGTGAGGAAAGCAATAATATGAAAATTTACCCATGGGAAAATGAAAAGATTAATCCAAGCACTTTCGAACTATATTTGCAAGTTCATTTTCAAGGAATAGCATGAAAATGGAGAAGACAACCTTATATAGCGTACAAAGATACGAAGGAAACACCCATCACAGAGTATAAACCAATGGAAAAAACACATAAATAAGAGAGAAAAATACCAAGAAAACGAACAATAGGCAACTAATAACAGACATATGCATCCCTAAAACGATATACACGCAACAACGCCATTTATATGAATGTAATATGGGGGGTGAAAAAAACACCCAAAAAACAAAACATTTTAAAGGATTAACATTAGAGCGAAAACATTTAGGGCTAAGAGTTAATCCACAGTCACAACAGAGACACGTGGTAGGGCAGGCAATGCGAATGATATCACACTAATAAAGAGTGACTGCAGGCTGCATTATAAGGTTATTTCATTTAGTACAAGTTTTTTTTTAAATAGGGTCGAGTTTAAATAAGCCAGGGAAAATATTTATATTGCGTAAGATGCAAATTAAGGAACACTCGACAATATTTCTTTTTGTGAATCAGCGGAATGATAAAGGAATTTTTCCAGAATTCCAGTCAATGGGATGGTTATTTTCAGATAAATGTAAAAATAAAGCGCTGTTTATTTCACCTCTTCTAATATTATATTTATGTTGGTAAATTCTAGTAAATAAAGATTTACCAGTTTGCCCGAAATAAGGTAAATTACAAATAGAACATTCTATAGAATATACTCCACCTTTTTTCCTTGTATTATTGTGGACTAACATTTTATATAAAGTGGATTTATATCTAAAGTTAAACGAGATATTAAGTTGCTCAAAAATACGGGTGAGACAAAAATAATTGTTCAAAGTATGGCAAGATAAGACAGTTTTTGTAATTGAAAACCAGTGGGTTATTAATTCTATAAAAAGTTCTAAGCAAAGGTGTACTAACTTGTAATTCCAATTACAGTTACTTTTTATTATGTATATATGTTGGTGTGTTCGTCTTGTTTTCGGTGTTCCTATTCCAAATTTAGTGCATAATCGAGTTACTTATGTTAGGAGTTCTGGCTTAACCGTCACCGCGTTTGGATCTGCAACTACTACTGCTACTACCTAGTTATTATTTGATACTTACCAACTGGACATAGGCCTACGTGACAAATACTAAAGTAACTTACCTACCTGACTCTAAGGACGTGAAATCTGGACTTACTGATTCAGTAAAGTGTGTTAGGTTTGAGTTCATCATTATCTAAGGGGAGTTGTACTCGTCTATTGCATTGTAATTTTCATATGTGTCTGTTGTTCATGTCCATTGTTATTTGTGAAGCCCGAAACATGCTTATGAACCCAAATGGTAGACTTTGGCTACTAATATCTATTTTACATGGGCTCTCACATAGTGGCGACCTGGTATTCATTCTTATGGCTAGAATTGTTGTGTTTATATCCTGAAACTTATGTGTAGGCCGTCTCTGTTGTTCTTAGCCGCGCATCGCGTGAACTAGGTTTTGCTGTTCATTCGTTTTTGACCTAAGTTACCTATTTTCTATCTTGTAAATACATTTTCTATATTTTTGTATTTGTGCTTCTATTAACTATGGCTTAAATAGGCAGCATAGCGCTTTTTGATGACTCTATTAAAGATTTTAACACATACTGCTCACGTGTTGACTTCTACTTCATAGCCAATAAAATCAAAGATGAGCAGAAGAAGGCAGTGTTCATTACACTTCTGTGGTCTAAAAATTTTCCTGTGCTTCAAAACCTAGTGGCACAAAAAAAGCTAACTGAAGCCACCTATGATGAAATTGTGACTGCACTCAAGAACCATTTCAAACCTAAAGTTGTCATAATCTATGAGAGGTTCAAATTTCATACTAGATCTCAGGATCAGGGCGAGTCTATGGCTGACTTTGTGGCTGGTTTGAAGAGCTGTGCCCGAACGTGTGAGTTTGGCACCTCACTTGATAATATGCTGCGAGATCGTTTTGTGGTGGGTTTGCAAGATGAAGCTACCCAACGTGCTCTGCTAACTGAGACAGATTTAGACTTTCAGAAAGCTGTGAGTATAGCTACTACTAGAGATACTGCAGCCAGAGATATTAGGGAGGTGGGTTGTAGACACCCTATTTATGCCTATGCTACGCACTATTCTACTAATCGAAGCAGAGATAGACCTACTAGTGCAGTCACTTCTAATGCTAACAATACTTCTTTGCCTAGCGCTCCATACTCAGGGTGCGGCAAGATGCATTGGAGGAGGGATTGTCCATGGAAGGACAAAGAATGCTTCAAGTGTGGAAAGAAGGGGCACTTGAATTTTTTTTGTAGGAATCATTCCTCTTCATCTAAAAAACCTCAGGTTAAATCTAACAAAAAGTCCCAAGCTACTAGCAGAGTCTCGGTTCCCCAGTCTGAGCAACTGCCACATAAAAATTTTGCCTCTACTTCTAACTATAACATACCTTCAAATGATTATAACAATTATATTTTCAAAACTGAGAGTTCAAATACTATTACTGCTTCTATTACTAGAAAGATTTTTATTAATGGTGTACCTCTAACTATGGAGTTAGACACTGGAGCAGCTAGATCTCTAATAAGAACTCTATCTACATGTCTATGTTTGGGTCAGCCCGCCCCGCTCTCTATGCCAAAGAAACTAGGCTACATGCTTATGGGAGTATACCATTAGCAGTCAAGGGAAAAGTACAAGTAAATTTTGCTGTGACTCCTGGTCAAAGTCAGAGAAAAGCTGCCATTATTGTCGTTGATGGCAATGGACCCGCAGTTATTGGTCGTGATATGCTCAACCTGCTCAATATTATAATTTTTTCTATTAACAAGACCTCTATTGCTTCATCTTTTTAAAAATTCTTTCCTGATTTGTTTGCACCGGGGTTAGGATGTTTTTCAGACGGGAAGGTTTCTCTGTCCGTGGATCTGAATGTAGCTCTAAGAATTTTGCAAGCTACGGACAGTGCCATATTCACTAAGAGATAAGTTGGAAGCACAGCTCAAGAGGTTGGATGAGGAGAACATCATTTCTCCTGTTCCCTATTCTAAGTGGGCATCTGCAATTGTGCCAGTGTTGAAACCTAATGGTACAGTCAGGATTTGCAGCCACTACAAGCTCACTGTCAATCGTGCTCTGACTCTGGATACCTATCCTATTCCACAGTTGGAGGATCTGCTGAGTTCACTCTCTGGCGCTAATTTTTTTTTCCAAGTTGGACATGTCGCAAGCCTATGCGCAGCTCCAATTGGATGAATGCTCCAAACCTTACACTACTATTAACACGCCTAGAGGACTGTTCCGGTACAACCACCTGCCTTTTGGTGTTTCCTCGACTCCAAGTGCTTTCCAGATGACTATGAAAGGGCTGCTGGAGGCTCTGCCAGGTGTGCTGTGCTACTCGGATGACATCCTCATATAGGGGTCATCAAAACAGCCGCGATGACCGAGTTCGATGTGTCCTAAGTCGACTACAAGCTAAGGGTCTTAAGTTACAACCTAATAAATGCTCATTTGGTATCAAGGAGATGTCTTACCTTGGCTACATAATCTCTGATACAGGTATTAGAACAGACCCATCTGAGGTCCAAGCAATCAGTGATCCTCCTCGACCTACTTCAGTGAAGCAACTACAAGCTTTTCTGGGAAGTATCGGTTTCTACAAAAGATTTCTTCTTAACTTTTCCACCATTGTTGAGCCACTAAACCTGCTACTTCGCTCAAACTCTAAATGGACTTGGGGCCAGGAGCAAGAGAGAGCCTTTCACCAAGCCAAGCATCTACTACTCAACTCTTAGGCTCTGATCCTATTTGACCCTAAGTTGCCTCTGGTGATGGTGGCAGACAGCAGTGACTATGGCATAGGAGCTGTACTGTACCACAAGGTTGATAAGCAAGAGCAACCTATCTGCTTTGTCTCCAGAACTCATGCTCCAGCTGAGCGCAACTATTCACAGTTAGAGAAGGAGGCACTTGCCATGATTTTCGCAGTCAACAAATTTCATAACTACTTATGGGGTCAGCAGTTTACACTAGTGACTGACCACAAACCATTGCTTGGAATCTTCTCTCCTACCAAGTCTATGCCTGCAATGGCTTTAGGACGGATCCAAAGGTAGGCTTTAATTCTGCAAGCCCACAAGTTCCAACTTGTGCATCGCTCAGGAGCTATCTTGGGCACTGCGGATGCTCTAAGCCGGCTCCCATTGCCATCTACGCAGTGCGATGTGGTTTCTGTCTTGGGAGAATGGCAAGGCCTTGTTAATTTTTTAGAAGAGTCTCCTGTCACTGCTACCACTATTGCTAACCAGACCAAACTAGACCCTCTACTATCTAAAGTCCTGCGTTACTCTGAGCTAGGATGGCCAGTGTCAATCTCGGATGCTACTATGAGTCCTTACTTTTCCCGTCGTGATGAGCTCAGCATGGAGGGAGGATGTGTCATGTGGGGCTACAGGGTGATTGTGGCGCGTAAACTTCGCTCTGCTATGTTCCAAGAACTACACTCAGGACATGTTGGGGCCTCTCGGATGAAGGAGTTGGCACGCAGCTATTTCTGGTGGCCTGGGCTGGATAAGGACCTTGAAGAGCTTGTTCGTTCTTGTCCCCACTGCTTGGCTCACAGACCTATGCCTCCTAAGAGTGAGATTCATCCATGGGAGTGACCAAAACATCCGTGGCACAGATTGCATCTTGACTACGCTGGACCCGTCAACTCAAAGTATTTCCTTGTACTGGTGGATGCTTACTCCAAATGTGTAGAAATTTTTCCTCCTAAAGGCCCTTCTACAGCTGAGACTGTGAAATGTCTAAAACATTGTTTTTCTGTTTGGATTGCTAATGTCCATAGTATCTGACAATGGTACCTGCTTCACCAGTGTAGAGTTCCAGAACTTCTTAAGGAACAATGACACCCAATACACAACTTCTGCTATATGCAAGCCATCCACCAATGGACTTGCAGAAAGGATGGTGAGAACATTCAAGGATACACTAGCTACTTCAGATGATCCAATGGACATTTTTTTAGACAAATTTCTTTTCAAGTATATGATGACTCCACATGCTAGTACAGGGGTGTCTCCTGCAGAGCTACTATTTAAGCGACGACTGCGCTGTCGCCTAGACTTGCTTTTTCCTACAGAGCAAGTAAGGCAGAGGGTCACTACCAAGCAGGATATTCAGCGTGATAGTCGACGGTCTCAGAGGTCTATAGAGTTGTCACCTGGGGATGGTGTCATCATTCGCAACTATGCCTCAGGACCAGCATGGTTGCCAGCTGAAATCTCTAAGCAGACTGGTCCAGTGTCTTACGAGTGCCGAATTCCAGAAGGACAGCTACTTAAACGGCATCTGGACCAACTATATCCTGCTAATATCGGACCTCTCCTCACATCTCGCCAGCCTTCTAATCCCTCTCAGGTGAGCAATGACCCTCAACTACTTCCTGTTACAACCGAGTCAACACCCAGACATTGCCGGAGGTTGATGTCTCACCTTCGGTTAAACCTCCTGACCCTATCCGTTGGTCTAACAGAGTCACACGCCCTGTGGACCGTATGAACTTGTAGTGTCTCATTTTGGGGAGAAGGGGTGTAGTAACTTGTAATTCCAATTACAGTTACTATTCCAAATTTAGTGCATAATCGAGTTGCCTATGTTAGGAGTTCTGGCTTGACCGTCACTGCGTTTGGATCTGCAACTACTACTGCTACTACCTAGTTACTATTTGATACTTACCAACTGGACATAGGCCTACGTGACACATACTAAAGTAACTTACCTACCTGACTCTACTGACGTGAGCTCTGGACTTACTGATTCAGTAAAGTGTGTTAGGTTTGAGTTCATCATTATCTAAGGGGAGTTGTACTCGTCTATTGCATTGTAATTTTCATATGTGTCTGTTGTTCATGTCCATTGTTATTTGTGAAGCCCGAAACATGCTTACGAACCAAAATGGTAGACTTAGCTACTAATATCTATTTTGCATAGGCTCTCACAAAAGTTTAATGAAGTATGCAAAAAATTACGAGGGTAACAAAGTTTTTTACCTATTTCAAAGATATTGGACAATTCTTTATCCAAAAATTGGCTCCAGATTCAGTACTTCAGTTTACTGAAAACCCACTACCACCAAACTTGGCGCCCATTTCTTTAGTTGCACACCTACACATTTTAAACTTGCCAGCATCAAAAGCCGTATACAAAGAGCGTACAAGATTTGCTCAAATTGGTGTCTCTTTGATTCTGAAATACAATACCTTAAAAACTTTTTCAACTTCAATTTCTTCTCAGACCACATATTTGATAGATTAACCTCTAATTTCTTATCAAAATAAATTTCACACCAAATCCAACCAACTACAGTCCTTAAACAAAAAGTACTCGATAAGCTTCAAAATCTTCCCCATTTGACCACTAAATTCAATAAAAATTTACTCTCGATTCTAAATAATCACTTTCCTCAATGCCAGTTCCTTCCTATTAATTCTAATCCTCTCTCTATCAATTCTTTCTTTCGACACAAGGAATCACTCCCATCATGTTTGCGATCCTCCATTGTATATAAATTTATGTGTGCGACCTGCTAAAGTCGCTATGTAGGCCAAACTAGTCTACAATTGAAATGTAGGATTGCTAAGCATATGGGAGTGTCATATAGAACTAACTTTCCTATCTCTAAACCTGAACACCCTTCAATAAGAGAACACTCTCAAAATCTTAACCACCCGCTCGACCCTGATTCTTTAAGTATATTATCTTCCGCTTCCTCTTCCCTGGATTTAAAAAATTCTAGAATCTTTTTTCATTAAACAAGTAAACCCAGAACTTAATGATTATTCCTCCTTCCTCAAATTGTTCACTATATAGTCAAATAAAGAAACATACAACCAACCAACATAGCTTTAATCATATCTAGTCCCGATCATAGTAATCAGTCGATATCATCAGCTACAACAAAAGATAGTTAGTTTCTGACTCAGTTTCATTTTTATTATGTGTGTTTATTTTAAATATTTGTCTTCGTGGTATCTAGATGATCTTATATATATATATATATATATATATATATATATATATATATATATATATATATATATATATATATATATATATATATATATATATATATATATATATATAAAAGTTTTCCCTTAGTATCACGTTTTTTCACTTATTTTTTTTTGCTTCACTATTGCTTTATTAAGTTTTAAACTCTAGTTTCCTAGTTTACTCGCATTCATTGGTCGTTTAAATTACCTTTACCCCTGTATTTAACTGCTTTTATCAATTTTCACTATCATATATTTGTATTTTAACTTATATTAAACTGTTTGCTTTGCTTTTTGTTTTCCTTTCGGATTCCTGGTTATTTGATTTTACTTACCTTTCATTTTTTATTGTTCACCCTGCCCTTACAATTTTTTCGGGTATTATTTTAAAAACAAATTTCTTTTATTCCTATTGAGTTTGATTCATGTTAATTATTCATATTTGTTGTTTAATTTAGTTTCAAATTTTTAATTTTCCTTTCTTTGTTAAACTCGTATTTTTCGATCGCTTTATCCCTTGTATTCAACTGTTTTTAACATATTTTTCAATATCATATATCCGTAAATTAACTTATATTTAACTACTCACTTATCATTCTGGTTTCATTTCTGTTACCTCTCTTGTTGAGTTTTACTTATTTTTCATATTGTAACTAATTTGAATTGTGTGTGTTATAATGGTAATTTTGTTATCTAATTCTTCAAATTTCTTGTATTCGTATTAAAGTTTAATCCGCTGTAGATGGTCATTGCTAAAGACCGAAACGTCCGGCAAATAAATGTTTAGAGTGATCACATGGGTCTTCATATTTCTCATATATATATATATATATATATATATATATATATATATATATATATATATATATATATATATATATATATATATATATATATATATATATATATATATATATATATATATATATATATATTTATATATATATATATATATATTTATATATATATATATATATATATATATATATATATATATATATATAAATATATATATATATATATATATATATATATATAAGAACACAAGAACATAAGAAAAGAAGGAGACTGCAAAAGACCATTCATGGCCTACACTTGGCAGCTCCTGTTCCATTCAACACACAAAAGATTTCTTACCAGGGAAAAGTCATCAACATTGTCACCCTTTACAGGAGTTCGTCAGATCTAATCTAAAATATACATAAAATGCATCCAGAGGATTATGTCGATTCATGCAACCGCAAAATATAATCTCCCCACTCCTTAGAAAAATATATACATATGTACATAAAAAGAAGTCAGTCCCATATAGCAGCTTCATCCATATATTTCTCTAATCTATTCTTAAAACTACCCAGAGAGGAGGCTTCTATCACATGTCTAGTGAGCCTATTCCATTCATCTACCACACGATTTGTAAACCAATTCCTCCCAATCTCCTTCCTAAACCTATACTTATCAAGCTTAAACCCATTGCTACGTGTCCTGCCATGTTCACTAAGTATAAGAACCTTACCCAGATCCCCCTTTATTATATCCTTTTACCCATTTGAAGACTTCAATCAATTCCCCTCTGACTCTTCTCCTTTCCAATGTATGTAGATTGAGTTTTCTGAGCCTTTCACCACAAGGTAAGTTCCTTAGCCCACCAATCATCTTTGTCATCCTTCTCTGCACAGACTCAAGCAAATCAATATCCTTCCTATAATATGGTGACCAAAATTGTACTGCATAGTCTAGATGAGGCCTAACTAGCGCGAGATACAATTTTAGAATGACTTCAGCACTCTTATTGCTTACACTCCTCCTAATGAATCCCAATATCCTATTAGCTTTATTCTTAGCATTTAGGCATTGCTTTATAGGACGAAGGTCTGAACTTACCAAAATACCCAAGTCCCTCTCACAATCAGTCCTCCCTAAAATTCTCCCATTTAATTTATAACTATTCAATGGATTATTTCTACCTATACTAAGTACACTACATTTGTCTATATTAAACTTCATTTGCCATTTCTCGGCCCAATTGGACAGAATGGTCAATTCCTCCTGCATTACAACAGCATCAGAATCAGCCCTAATGGCCCTACCTAGCTTAGTATCATCAGCAAATTGACTCAGGTCACTACTTATACCTATGTCAAGATCATTAAAATAAATTAAGAATAGCAAGGAACCCAAAACAGATCCTTGCGGAACTCCACTGCTAACACACCCCCACTCAGATTTAACTCCATCTATACTAACTCTTTGCTGTCTGTCACCAAGCCATGACTGAATCCACCTAAATATACTGCCATCGATCCTGTGTGCTTTAACTTTGCTCAGAAGCCGAAGTGTGGCACTCGATCAAAAGCCTTACTAAAGTCCAGGTATAAAATATCATAGTTTTCATCATTATCTGCTGCTTCATACACCTTACTATAAAAAGACAGCAAATTAGTGAGACAGGATTTACCCTTACTAAAGCCATGCTGTGATTCTTTTATCAACTTATGCTTATCCAAGTGATCTCAAATATTCCTTGCTATAATAGATTCCATCATTTTCCCTACCACTGATGTCAAACTTACTGGTCTGTAATTAGACATATTTGTTTTATCCCCTTTCTTAAATATAGGTATCACATTGGCTTTCTTCCATGCCACTGGCACAATGCCACTCTCCAATGATTTTCTAAAGATGCATGCTAGGGGCTCACTTAACACATCCTTACATTCTTTCAAAATTCTAGGAAAGACCTCATCAGGACCGGGTGCTTTACTACTTTTGATTTTATCAATTTCCGTTGTCACTATCTCCTTTGTGATCAAGATATCCTTTATTTTCTCTTCATCATTACCCCCGAAAGATCATTGACACCTCGGGTATATTTAGAGTATCCTCCTGTGTAAATACTGAGAGAAAAAAGTCATTTAGCATTCCAGCCATTGAGTCCCTATCACTCAATAATTCTCCATTGGAATCTATAAGTGGGCCTATTTTATCTCTAACCTTAGTTTTGTATAATTGATAAAAACTTTTAGGATCTTCCTTTGCCCTATTTGCCACTTTAATTTCATAATTTCTCCTTGCTACTCTAACTAACTTTTTAACATCTCTTGCTAGTTCATTATATCTCTGCCTTAAGTGATCCTCTCCATTTTTTATTTTCCTATAAATGCCCTTTTTAATGCCAATATTATGCTTAATTTTATCTGTCATCCATTTTGGGTCATTATTTTTAGTCCTAATATCCTTATATGGAATGTTAATCATCTGACCTGTACTTAATTGCTCAATTATTCTTTCATACTCCTCTTCAATTGTAATTTCTTCCTCCTGGTGATTATTGTCTCCACTAACTGATATCATTGAATCTATTCCTGAATTGATTTTATTGCCTGGTTTCTGTACAACTGCCTCCAGGTAAGTCCTTATCCCATTATAATTTGCTCTTCTAAAGTCAGGAATTTTAACATTGTTCATGCTACTATCAATACCATTCCATTTCATCTTGAATCTAATTTCACAATGGTCACTATTACCCAAATTTCCTCCAACCTCAGTATCCTTAATAACTTCTTCCCTATTTGTCAGAACTAAATCCAGTATATTATTACCTCTAGTGGGTTCGTTAATAATCTGCCTCAGAAAATTATCTTGGACAACATTCAAAAATTCCTCAGCCTCCTGATCACCCACAAGAGCTTCCCAGTCTATATTTCTGTAATTAAAATCGCCCATTATACACACATGCTTACTTCTACATGCCCGTTCAATCTCCTGCCACAGAAGATTTGAAGCTCCTTACTAAGATTTGGTGGTCTGTATAATAATCCTATGACAAGCTTGTTATTACCTTCCTTTACATTTAGCCATAATGACTCTGTGTTATTATCTAATTTAATTGTACTGTTTACACAACACTGGAGATTATCTTTAATATAAATAATAACTCCTCCTCCTCTATTCATATTCCTATCTGTATGGAACATGTTAAAGCCCTCAATCTCAACCTCAAGTTTCAAGTGATTACCTGCCAAATCAAGGCATGACTCTGTTATCGCAATTATATCAAAATTCTCTTCACTCGCTAACGTTCTTAAGAGATCTATCTTATTCCTTATACTTGACCATTTGTGTAGTATATTTGTAAGTTTTTTTTATTATTCCCATCTTCATTGCATCGTGCTTTTTTATTCCTAGTTATCTGATCATTCACTTGTGCATTAGTCCCCCTATAACGCATCAGTATGCCCTCTCCCTTAGCTATTCCTCTATCTCTGCATCCCTTCCATTTCCTACACCTGCCCTCTATTCCTGTTATTCCCTTACCTCTAACAGCTTCTAGTTTCCCACCCGTAAGGACCTAATCACACTATCCAGCTCCCCCCCCATAGAACCTCAACACCTTCCCGACTAAGATGGAGCCCATCCATCGCATACAACCTCCTATTCTCGTAAAACCCTCCCCAGACATCTACAAACACCAATCCTAACTCCTCACACAGTCCTTTCACAAATTCATTCAAACCAATTGCACGCGACAACCATTCTACCCCCACATTCAATCTCGGAAGCACACCAGAAACAACTCCTTTTACCCTGCTTTTACTCATCCTTTCCACTAACCTTTTATACTGCTCACGTAACTCACATGTACCCACCTTTTTTACATCATTCACTCCCCCATGCGTAATCACAACTGCATCCCTCTCACACCCAGAAACCAGCCTATCATACCTCTCACAAACATCACTTACACCAGCACCCGGCAGACAAGCTCTCATTCCCTTCCACTTGCTATCACTCAACTTCCTATCTAAATACATAATCTGAGAGTCACCCATCACTAGCACCTCAGTCATTCTCCTATTCTGTCTTGGCCTAACATTACCCTCCCTCCTGCTCTCAGTCACACTACCACCCATCCTGCTTTCATCCACAATCACACCAGGCAAATCACTTTCACACTCTTCCTCTCTCAGGACATTGAATCTGTTAGTCAACCTAACAGGTTCTATGTCCTTCCTTTTCAAACACCTAATCTGTCCTAACTTATCTATCCTATCCATTTTCCCCCACCATTCATCATCACTCACAACTTCCACACTGTTCCCAGTCCTAGCCCTATCTTCCACCCTCTTAGCACTAATCTCACCCTTCAATCGCACACTTGCATCTCTTCTCACCTCAAACACCAAATCATTCAACCTCTTACATTCCCCACTCAACCTCCTAACCTCCCCTTCCAGAAAACACACATGGCATTCAGTTACATTCACTCTCCTTTCAACTCCACATGCATCACACACCACATACACACTACTTTCAAACGGCATGCTCTCACCATCTATACAAACAGCCATACTCTCAGAAATTTACTAAGGAAACAGTTAAAACTCACCAAAAAAAAAATTCTTGCTCAGGATTGCTGCCAGTTATCTTCCCCAAAAGTATTAATCACTAATGTATTTATTACACAGTGATTGATGTATTAAATAAATACAAGAAAAACTACACACATAAATCAGTATTATATCCCAATCTTACAATGAGAATCAGGAGCTTCCTGTAATTTTTATATAATTTTTCTTAATTATTATATATATATATATATATGTAAAAAAGTCTTCAAAAGCAATTGGCAACATTTACACGCACGTACTAACGTTTCCATATATTCCGCTTGGGAGACAAAATTTTCACTTGTTCTCTCGCCAGCACCAAGCATCAAGGTCAGTTGAATTCTTTCTCCATTTAATCCTTAAGTTTTACAAACAAAAACACTGTCTAATTTCTTATATTTTCTTTCCAGACTCTCATACATTTTCCCTTTTAACCATCGTGATTTTAATTAGCCACAATTACATTTACCCACAATTCGTTATTCTATTAGCTACCATTACAATTACACCCAAATTAGACTTTCATACAAATTATTTATTTCATTATTCCTGATTCAAATTAGCTCCAAATTACACTTACTTCATTACCACTCACACAAGTTGCCTAGCAAAATATTATTATAATTACCATTTAACTAATTGTTCTTGTCATTATTGCTCATTATTATTATTCCTATCTTCGTAATTTCGACTATTTACTTCCGTACTTTCATTCACGACGAGCTATATATATATATATATATATATATATATATATATATATATATATATATATATATATATATATATATATATATTGTAACTTATTCAAATTTGTGTTAATTCAACCTAATCTAAATATTCTACATAAATAATTCCTCGTAATCTATAATAATAATATATATTTTGTTATAAATCCTTGCTTTATTCATTCATTCCCAAACTATTTCACGTAAAAGTCGTTAAGCCTAAACTCGCCATTCGCGGAGTACTGCAATTTTCTTCGGAATAATTTTATTCAATAATTTCCTCATTAACATTTATAGGGTATAATTTAGTGTGTATTGTGTTATCTAAGTTACAGTTTATGCATATGCACATCCTTCTATACCCTATACAACTACTACCACCAGTCGGCGCCTAACGATGCATTTTCAAGAAGGAGGAATAAAAACACATTACAAAGAAAATCATAACGCACAAATTACAAGAGCAACTTGGTTCAAAACACTACCATACTCAGAAGAAACTCTGACCTTGACCGCCTAAAGATTCTAGAGGCTCTTCTCATTAAAAAGATGGGCACCAAACTTAACACTCAACGCACAAGTTCCGAGCGACTACTTCGCCTTTCCTGCTAAAGGAACATGGTACTCCGGCTTTAACCTATAAAAGCACCAAAGAACGAAAATCAATTTCATTCTTCATGCTCATGACCTGCAATGAGCTACCTCACTGGTAAAGGAGGCAAAACCAAAGGAAACAGAAAATCAACGCAGCCTCAACAATAACGAAGACTTCCGTCTGAAGATGCCTTAAGAAAGGCGAAAGCTCACGGCCAAAACTCAAATTAGTTGTAAAAAATAAAATGGATCATCCTCAACTGATCTTTAATCTCTAATCAGACACACAAAAAAACTGCATTAGCCAGTTGGAACGTTCCAAAATAAAATTGATAAAATCAAAATATAACCTCCAAGTCTTTAACAAAACATACATGTATAAATGAGGAGCTGCTCCCAATACACACACACACACAAACACGCACACACACACACACATATATATATATATATATATATATATATATATATATATATATATATATATATATATATATATATATATATATATATATATATATATATATATTGCCCACGAACGTGTCCGATCACCCTCAAAATTTGTATTATTTTCTATGCTCACAGATGATCTTCTGGAAGAGGCAATTATGCCCGTGGCTACAGAGTTTTGAAATCAGAGTTATCCTTCTCTTAGGTTGACTGCCTGTCATGGCTACGAGCTCCAGCTACCCGTCCCCACCGTGATGCCCAGTCACGGAAGTAATCTCCCTAGTAAATAGTGTCAGCTTCGGGGGGCTTTTTTCTTCTTTCTTTTTTTTAGGAATCCGGACGGAGATTCGAACTGCCGGGCAATTGCCCTAACCACTATACTTTCTCTTTTTCTATCGAAATCCGGTAGCTTTCATATAACGCTCTGATATGACAGGTTTCCAATGCAATCTTAAGTTAGTATTATGGTAGCATTCGTTGCTTTGTGGGTGTGTATCAAATTTGTCCGATATCTCTTTGTTGCCATTTCATTATTATTTTGTGATTTTTTTATAGAAAGTGGTCTAAATAAAATTTATTTGTAATGTTTGCTATTGTTGCTCTTCATAAATGTGGGAAATCTCAAACAGATACCTAATGAATTAAACATAGCCCAAAGTACTGTTTAATGTATTGGTTTCACGTGCTAAAAAACAATGTTAGCCTATCTACCTCAGTACCTAAAAAAAACGATCTGGCAGACCGAGAAAAACAAATTTACGAAGAGACATGCTTATGAAACATTTAGTAGTGAATAATCCAACAATAACTGTGAAAGAACTAAAATTTAATATGAATAATTTATTATCTGATATTTCTGAACGAACTATTCAGGAGCGGCTACAAAAAGAACTCAGATAATCGTCTCGCCATGCTGGAAAGAAACCTTTCATTAATTTAAAAATGCGTAACAAACGTGTCGTAGTTTGTAAAAAATATATTCATTGGACTGTTGAGGAGTGAGAAAAAAGTTTTATATAAGGATGAGTCAACATTTTTAACATTCAGTAGCTGTCATAAAAAGGTTCGTCGACCCATTGGCTCAAATAGAATGGACCCTAAATACACCCAAAATACAATGAAACACCTTTCGAGTGTGATGATTTGGGGTGGTTTCAGTTTCCAAGGAAGATGAAGCATATATTTCCTTCTTAAAGACACAACTATGCATAGCGCATTCTATTTAGCGATGTTACAGTCGTAATGACAATCCATGAGACAGAAACATTCATCCATGATGGGGCACCTTGCCACAAGGCTAAAACTGACAACAATGGCTTACTGACAATAAATTTAATACTTTGGATTGGCTTGGTAATAGCCCAGATCTCAATCCCATAGAAAATTTATGGCTAATATATTGGCTCTTTAGCCAACAGAATTGAAAACAAACGACAACTCTCACCTCCAAGAAAG
Organism: Ceratothoa steindachneri; assembly: GCA_963969495.1. Taxonomy (NCBI): domain Eukaryota; kingdom Metazoa; phylum Arthropoda; class Malacostraca; order Isopoda; family Cymothoidae; genus Ceratothoa; species Ceratothoa steindachneri. The sequence goes on from OZ018322.1 coordinate 774,687, forward strand.
ATATAGTAGTTCCTAGGATAAGACACTGCCGTCGAAACTTTCCTCTTGTTAGATTATATGCGACAAAAGTATCATTCAATCTGTAGTTAATTTGTTAATCGGTAGCCAACTTTCTTAGTCAGTGCTTGAGCTAATACTGACCAGCGTGTCGCCGGTACTCCTAGTAAGGTCGGAGCATCGTTCTTCTGTTTTCTTCATTTCTTCACTCTCGGTATAGTATTTGGAAAAAATGAGAGTATGAAGAAATCCGTGACTGAAAACGAGGAGGAAGTGAGATGATATATTAATAATTGATATTATCCAAAAATAATAAAAAAATATGGTTGAAGGCCAAGACACTGGCTCCATCAAAAAATTAAAAGAGGCCATCATAAAGGTATGGTGCAACGAAATATCAGTCGAAGTTTGTCAAAACTTGATCCAATCCATGCCGAAGTGTCTACAACAAGTCATCAAATCCAAAGGAAATATGACAAAATACTAATCTAATGTTAGTCAATATTAATTGATGTTTTTTATGTTAAAAATACAAATTTCGAGGGTGATCGGATACTTTTCGCAAGCACTATATATATATATATATATATATATATATATATATATATATATATATATATATATATATATATATAATGGAAGATATTACATTAGCGTGATATATATCAGAGTGAAAGAATAATGGTAAACCACAATATTTGAATTAAGATTTTATTTATAATTATCGGACTAGTTTCGGCAAGTTACAAAATACCATTTTCAACTAATAATGAAGAAACTAGGCAGGGAACACATTATATATAAGTTAAGCCACATCCTTAAAAAAATGAAACCGCAGGAAACAATCTAGGAAAAACTCAAGTGTATCTGGGGCAAACGACAAACTAAACAAACAAAATAGAATGAAACAGGAAACAAACTGGAAAGTTGCTAATCTCCGAGAACCATTTCTTTCGGGGGTTTATAAATACGATTGGCGACTTTATTCGATATATATTTATTAAATTTGTATTGTCCTTCAGATAAATTGAAATTATCAGTTTTTTTAATGATGATGGATTGCGCAATTTTCCTCTCAATATAATTGTTTGATTTATAAATGATTTTTGCTTGGTTGAAATTAATTCTATGGTCGCGCTTTTGCATGTGCGCAAAGAGACTTGAAGAGTTCGTACACCTTCTGATATCAGCTTGATGTTCTCTCATTCTCTTATTATAGTGGCCGACTCTCTGATGCATGCCAAATTGAAATTATGGCATGGTATGCTGTATACTCCAGCATCGAGATTGATCGGACGCATTCTAGTCAAGGATTTCCGTATGGTATTAGAATATTTAAATGTAATATTTATTTTATTTCCGTTCGCATATGATTTTAGGGGGAACAGGGCTGGAGCATATGGGAAATTAATACATTTTTTTTTTTAAATCGTCCCTTCGGGGTGTGGAGATAGCATAGAAGTTTTTTCGTGCTTTTGAATTGCATCTATTCATGAGATGAATTTGGTATTTTAGTTCAATGAAATTGCAGATAAGGTGGTTAATTTGGCCCAGAAGGAAGATTGGGTCGCAAATTTTATAGGCTCGTAGAAAGAGGGAAGTAAGAACATATGGTAATACTTCCGTTTAAGGGCACTGTTTCTGGGCTATAATTTAGGCGCCAGAGGTAATTTTTGGCGGAAATAGCATAAAGTAGGCGGCGCTATCTTCTTCAATATTTTGATAAACGTGCAGAGACGATCGCACGTTTATCAAAATAACAAAGACAATAGCGCCCCCTAATTTGGGCTACTGCCGCCAAAAATTAACATTTTTTTTTAGTATATGAGCATATACTGGGGAACTGTGCCCCCCCCCAGAACCCCAATTGATTGAAACTCAGGATCATCGTTGGGAGTCCCCCTGCAGTGATATCTCCACAACGAGCAGTCCCCTTGAATTTACTCAAAAAAGGTAAAACATACTGGAACATGGATGAAATATTATGCGGCCAGGACCGGGGAACAGCGGAGGCGAGCGCGTGACGCAGATCTTCAGGTTTAACCTATCCCTACCTTTCACTATTATAATTAAGCCGCACTTCTTTTAAATGAGACCACGATCTATAGAAAAGTTTATTAAATTTACAAAGGAATTAACACAAGTCGTACTAAAGTCGAACAGATAGGAAGAGAGGAGGGGTTATTATTTATATTAAAGATAATCTCCAGTGTTGTGTAAACAGTACAATTAAATTAGATGATAACACAGAGTCATTATGGCTAAATGTAAAGGAAGGTAAAAACAAGCTTGTCATAGGATTATTATACAGACCACCAAATCTTAGTAAGGAAGCTTCAAATCTTCTGTGGCAGGAGATTGAACGGGCATGTAGAAGTAAGCATGTGTGTATAATGGGCGATTTTAATTACAGAAATATAGACTGGGAAGCTCTTGTGGGTGATCAGGAGGCTGAGGAATTTTTGAATGTTGTCCAAGATAATTTTCTGAGGCAGATTATTAACGAACCCACTAGAGGTAATAATATACTGGATTTAGTTCTGACAAATAGGGAAGAAGTTATTAAGGATACTGAGATTGGAGGAAATTTGGGTAATAGTGACCATTGTGAAATTAGATTCAAGATGAAATGGAATGGTATTGATAGTAGCAGGAACAATGTTAAAATTCCTAACTTTAGAAGAGCAAATTATAATGGGATAAGGACTTACCTGGAGGCAGTTGTACAGAAACCAGGCAATGAAATCAATTCAGGAAAGAATAATTGAGCAATTAATTACAGGTCAGATGATTAACATTCCATATAAGGAGATTAGGACTAAAAATAATGACCCAAAATGGATGACAGATAAAATTAAGCATTATATTGGCATTAAAAAGGGCATTTATAGGAAAATAAAAAATGGAGAGGATCACTTAAGGCAGAGATATAATGAACTAGCAAGAGATGTTAAAAAGTTAGTTAGAGTAGCAAGGAGAAATTATGAAATTAAAGTTGCAAATAGGGCAGAGGAAGATCCTAAAAGTTTTTATCAATTATACAAAACTAAGGTTAGAGATAAAATAGGCCCACTTATAGATTCCAATGGAGAATTAGTGAGTGATAGGGACTCAATGGCTGGAATGCTAAATGACTTTTTTCTCTCAGTATTTACACAGGAGGATACTCTAAATATACCCGAGGTGTCAATGATCGGTAAACATGTAGATTATCGGCCCGGCCTAGGAAAAATTGTTTTGTGTAAATATTATCGTTCACCCGTGTTTGAATCTTCGTTCGCGTTATCGTTCACCCGTGTTTGAATATTCATGCGCGTTTGAGTTTTGTTCGAATGCTAGTTGCCGCCATTTTTTGGGGGGAAATCTCGAAATTAAACCCACCGAAAATGCTGTTTACGTAGGCCATTTTCTTTATCAAATTGCCCGAAAAAAAAAAACGAAACACTTTGTTTCCCGTACTTAATTGCATTGGTTATCATTCCGAAATAGCGGAGAGGGATGCCTATTTATTTTGCGCGCCTGCGTCGTATTCGAAATCTAGCTCACGCCATCTTTCTTATCCAAAAATAAAGAACGATAAGCGCTGTTAACTTACTTTATTTCGGGGGGTACACTTCAGAAATAGCGATGAGGAAGGCGTGGAATCGTTCTTTAATTCCCGTTTTGGTCAACGGGAAGCGCTTGCAGAAGATGGCGGTTGCAAGATAGGCGTCGAATTGAGCGGTTTTTCTCCCGTATTTGGGAATTGAACCTTTCGCATCTCGCCAGACGCGTTCAATATTCTGGGGTCACCTCTAATTGCCGGCCACAGATTTCGCATTCACTTTTAGTTCGCACTAAATTATGCACTTCCAAAAAGTTGTTTAATTTATCTCTAGCAGAAACTAGGCTTAATAATTCCGCAATAGACGACGGACAAACTTGACAATTCGATTGCATTTTGAAACTGCGGAGAAGACGTGCGATTGAGAATTTTCAAACTGCGTAAAAGGGGAATGTTTGACACCAAAACTGCTAAAAAACAAGTAGTTCCTTGAAATGATTCTAGCTAATTACATTTAATTGTATAAAAGAAGGTAATAAAAAGAGTAAAATGGGAAAAAATATATTGAAAAATAAAAATGACTCCGAATGGGGATAATAAAAAGCTATTAAGTATGAAAAAAAAATTGAAATTAAGCATTTCTGACGTCATACCCCCCACCCCCACCCCCTATTATAATTTGCAAAACGATTAAAGACGCTGACATGATGTAGTTAAAGCATTCCCCTCTGTAAACGTCAGAACATTATAACAATTAGGATTATATACTGGGGGGCTGTGCCCCCCAGATCCCCCCTAATTTAATGAAACTCAGGATCATCGTAGTGTGGTCCCCCCCTTGTGCTTACCCCAACACGAGCCGTCCCCTTAAATGTACTCCAAAAACGTGAAACATTTTGGAACACGTACGAAAAAACTACGGTTTATCGGCCCTTACCGTTAAGTGAGCCCCTAGCATGCATCTTTAGAAAATCATTGGAGAGTGACATTGTGCCAGTGGCATGGAAGAAAGCCAATGTGATACCTATATTTAAGAAAGGGGATAAAACATATGTCTAATTACAGACCAGTAATTTTGATATCAGTGGTAGGGAAATTGATGGAATCTATTATAGCAAGGAATATTAGAGATCACTTGGATAAGCATAAGTTGATAAAAGAATCACAGCATGGCTTTAGTAAGGGTAAATCCTGTCTCACTAATTTGCTGTCTTTTTATAGTAAGGTGTATGAAGCAGCAGATAATGATGAAAACTATGATATTTTATACCTGGACTTTAACATAACATAACATAACATAATTACACGGATGACAAAAGCCACAAGGGCCTATCAAAGGTCATCCGCCTCCGTCAAAACCCACCCACAAAAAGCACCATCACCAGGGGAAGACAAAATCAAAGTCCCCCACAATATAATATAACGGATGACAAAAGCCACAAGGGCTCATCATAGGTCATCCGAGTCAAGCGGCCTCTTTTTCAGCAGATAATGATGAAAACTATGATATTTTATACTTGGACTTTAGTAAGGCTTTTGATCGAGTGCCACACTTACGGCTTCTGAGCAAAGTTAAAGCACACAGGATCGATGGCAGTATATTTAGGTGGATTCAGTCATGGCTTGGTGATAGACAGCAAAGAGTTAGTATAGATCAATGGTTCCCAAACATTTGCAGGCTGGCGCCCCCTTGGCTCCCCAGTGAATTCCTAGCGCCCCCCCACAGACACATATGGAAACAAACACCTCTTTCTTGATATTTGGTATGCTGCAATTTGAAAAGAGAAAGGTTAAACACAAATGTGTATTTCACAAATAAAACCCAATTTAGTAAACCAATTTATTTTTTAGCAGTTTTAACTGTTTCAGCAACATAGAATGGTAAATAAACATTCCACCAGTAACCTTGATTGTCTCACACTTAATATTAATGGGATGGATGTGCTTGGTGCAGGGACATAAGCTTCTCAACATCAGGCTGGAACTCACTAAGAAGAAGTCGTAGATCCCCGCGGTCAGTAATTTTCAGTCAGTTTCTTTGCTTGGAAAGAAGCAAGGCGACTGCACTGAATCCCCATTCTACTAAATATGATGTTGGCAAGGCAATAAAGTACATCTTGACCTTGTTCCACAGCACTTGATAGCAGTCAGAGATTTTTTTTTGTAACCAAAAATCTTGATATGACTTTTTGAACATTGGCCTTAGCTCAATGTCATTTTGAATGGAAATCAGTTCTTCCTCTGCCACTCCAGTTTCTTCACCGTCGACATTTAGGAATGGATTGATCACCCAGTCTGGTATTTCAAGCAATAAAATGTCCTCAAATCTCTCAGACATGTCTCTGTGCAGTTCATCCAGGTGTGTACAATACACTTGAAAGTCATCGAATGGTATGCCTTTTTCCTTATCCAATTCAGAGAGGCTTGGGAACTGGTAGAGTGCATGGCGAGCTATGTTTCGTTTGAATAACTGTAACTTGGCCAGGAAGGTGGAGATAGCTGATTTGACTGTAATTAGATTAGCCTCATTTCCTTGCATCTGCAAATTAACTTCATTGAACTTTGTGAATATATCTGCCAAATAAGCAATGTCATGCTTCATGTTTCTTAGTTCATCACACAGAACAGAATTGGAGTCTTGGAAGAATTCAACAACTGTATCAAACAGTGAATAGAAACGTCTCAGGCAGTTTCCCTTTGACAGCCATCTAACTTCTGTATGCAACACTAAACGTTCAAACTCTTCATCATTATCAGTGCACAGCTGTCGAAACAGTCGGGAATTGAGGGCATGTGCCTTGATTTTATTTATTGCTGTGATAACAGTACTCATTGATTTGTGTAGTCTACCACTCAGGTTTTTTGCGACCAGATGCTGCCTGAGCATTACACAGTGCACTGTAAGTACTCTAGGTACAGCTTTTTTCAAGAAACTAATGAAGCCACGATGACGACCTACCATTGATGGTGCCCCATCTGTTGCACAAGCAAGAATGTTAGAAAGTGGGATGTCTTTCTCTTTGAAAAAAACATCAACAACACAAAATACTGACTCCCCTTTTGTGTCTGTTTCAAGCTGTCTCGCAAATAACAGCTCTTGAACCAAGCTTTCATCTTTGACGAAACGAACATAAGCAAGAAGCAAAGATTCATTGCCTGGCAGAGTGGACTCATCTAACTGTAAACTAAATTCTGTTGTCCTAAGCATGTTACACAATGTTTCTTCAATATTTTCAGCCATTTCATCTATTCTTCTCTGAACAGAGTTATCACTGAGAGGAATAGCTTTTATAATTTGGTCAGGTGACTTGTGTAGAACTGTGTGTAGAACCTCTCTTACTGCTGGTAGAATAAGCTCTTCTCCAATTGTATGAGGCTTACCAGATCTAGCAATCAGCAAAGAGATGTTGTATGATAAGAACATAAGAAAAGAAGGAGACTGCAAAAGACCATTCATGGCCTACACTTGGCAGCTCCTGTTCCAGTCAACACACAAAAGATTTCTTACCGGAGAAAAGTCATCAACATTGTCACCCTTTACAGGAGTTTGTCAGATCTAATCTACAATATACATAAAATGCATCCAGAGGATTATGTCCATTCATGCAACCGCAAAATATAATCTCCCCACTCCTTAGAAAAATATATACATATGTACATAAAAAAAAAGAAAAAAAAAGTCAGTCCCATCTAGCAGCTTCATCCATATATTTATCTAATCTATTCTTAAAACTACCCAGAGAGGAGGCTTCTATCACATGTCTAGTGAGCCTATTCCATTCATCTACCACACGATTTGTAAACCAATTCCTCCCAATCTCCTTCCTAAACCTATACTTATCAAGCTTAAACCCATTGCTACATGTCCTGTCATGTTCACTAAGTATAAGAACCTTACCCAGATCCCCTTTATTATATCCTTTTACCCATTTGAAGACTTCAATCAATTCCCCTCTGACTCTTCTCCTTTCCAATGTATGTAGATTTAGTTTTCTGAGCCTTTCACCATAAGGTAAGTTCCTTAGCCCACCAATCATCTTTGTCATCCTTCTCTGCACAGACTCAAGCAAATCAATATCTTTCCTATAATATGGTGACCAAAATTGTACTGCATAGTCTAGATGAGGCCTAACTAGCGCCAGATACAGTTTTAGAATGACTTCAGCACTCTTATTGCTTACACTCCTCCTAATGAATCCCAATATCCTATTAGCTTTATTCTTAGCATTTAGGCATTGCTTTCTAGGACGAAGGTCTGAACTTACCAAAATACCCAAGTCCCTCTCACAATCGGTCCTCCCTAAATTTCTCCCATTTAATTTATAACTATTCAATGGATTATTTCTACCTATACTAAGTACACTACATTTGTCTATGTTAAACTTCATTTGCCATTTCTCGGCCCAATTGGACAGAATGGTCAATTCTTCTTGCATTACAACAGCATCAGAATCAGCCCTAATGGCCCTACCTAGCTTAGTATCATCAGCAAATTGACTCAGGTCACTACTTATACCTATGTCAAGATCATTAATATAAATTAAGAATAGCAAAGGACCCAAAACAGATCCTTGCGGAACTCCACTGCTAACACACCCCCACTCAGATTTAACTCCATCTATACTAACTCTTTGCTGTCTGTCACCAAGCCATGACTGAATCCACCTAAATATACTGCCATCGATCCCGTGTGCTTTAACTTTGCTCAGAAGCCGTAAGTGTGGCACTCGATCAAAAGCCTTACTAAAGTCCAAGTATAAAATATCATAGTTTTCATCATTATCTGCTGCTTCATACACCTTACTATAAAAAGACAGCAAATTAGTCAGACAGGATTTACCCTTACTAAAGCCATGCTGTGATTCTTTTATCAACTTATGCTTATCCAAGTGATCTCTAATATTCCTTGCTATAATAGATTCCATCATTTTCCCTACCACTGATGTCAAACTTACTGGTCTGTAATTAGACATATTTGTTTTATCCCCTTTCTTAAATATAGGTATCACATTGGCTTTCTTCCATGCCACTGGCACCATGCCACTCTCCAATGATTTTCTAAAGATGCATGCTAGGGGCTCACTTAACACATCTTTACATTCTTTCAAAATTCTAGGAAAGAGCTCATCAGGACCGGGTGCTTTACTACTTTTGATTTTATCAATTTCCTTTGTCACTATCTCCTTTGTGATCAAGATATCCTTTAATTTCTCTTCATCATTTCCCCTAAAGATCATTGACACCTCAGGTATATTTAGAGTATCCTCCTGTGTAAATACTGAGAGAAAAAAGTCATTTAGCATTCCAGCCATTGAGTCCCTATCACTCACTAATTCTCCATTGGAATCTATAAGTGGGCCTATTTTATCTCTAACCTTAGTTTTGTATAATTGATAAAAACTTTTAGGATCTTCCTTTGCCCTATTTGCCACTTTAATTTCATAATTTCTCCTTGCTACTCTAACTAACTTTTTAACATCTCTTGCTAGTTCATTATATCTCTGCCTTAAGTGATCCTCTCCATTTTTTATTTTCCTATAAATGCCCTTTTTAATGCCAATATAATGCTTAATTTTATGTCATCCATTTTGGGTCATTATTTTTAGTCCTAATCTCCTTATATGGAATGTTAATCATCTGACCTGTAATTAATTGCTCAATTATTCTTTCATACTCCTCTTCAATTGTAATCTCTTCCTCCTGGTGATTATTGTCTCCACTAACTGATATCATTGAATCTATTCCTGAATTGATTTCATTGCCTGGTTTCTGTACAACTGCCTCCAGGTAAGTCCTTAGCCCATTATAATTTGCTCTTCTAAAGTCAGGAATTTTAACATTGTTCATGCTCACAAACCGTCAGTAGATTGTTTTAAACTGCTGGCAAATATATTTCCGATGGTTTTCCGTTTCCGAACGTTGTCTCGGAGTGACTGAAAATATGCCAAGTTTTTGTCTGCTTTATCAGAGTGCATTTTCTTCAAATGTTCCAAAAGCCTCGAAGGTTTCATAGCTTCATTTGAAAACACTCTATCACACAGTAGACACATTGGTTGCTGTTGGTTGTGTGGTGCTGCGACAAATCCATATTTCAGATATTCCACACTATATTGCCGACACTTCTTTTTTGTTTGCTGTACCAAGGCCATACTTTATTCTGGAACAAAAAAATAAAACCATGTAAAATACAGCATTTTATCGCATTTCATAAATAGGCCTACTTAAAGACAAAAATGACAACATTGAAGGTATAAAAAGCAAGTTTACCCTCTCACGTATTCATTTTCTTCCATTTACTCACAGAAAATGGTGGCGGACGTGATCACCCACACAATGACACACGCGCGAACATGCATATATGCACACACAAACACATGCACACACAGGTACAAAGTCATATACATTCGTAACAATATATATCAGTGAATGCACCACCCTAACCAGCTCAACACAACACAACATGGCGCGTTCTGGCGAGTCCCCAATTTCATGTTGACTTGAACTCAAGATGATGTTGACCGCCAGGATGCGGTTTTTATTATAAGATAAAATTCTGAACATTACAAGCTTGAAATTACAAACCTGAGCTTTTGCTTTTGTAGTCTATGGTGTCGGATCTGACTGGGCCAGAGCGGCGTGCGGTAACCAGACCCTGATGCGTCGTCCACTGACTCGTCCTGCTGCACGTGTTGTGTACAAATTGTCAAAACAAACGTTCGAACTACCGCCCCCTTCTTCCTCACTGCCCCCCCAGATCTTTCCACCGCCCCCAGGGGGGCGGTACCACCCACTTTGGGAACCATTGGTATAGATGGAGTTGAATCTGAGTGGGGGTGTGTTAGCAGTGGAGTTCCGCAAGGATCTGTTTTGGGTCCCTTGCTATTCTTAATTTATATTAATGATCTTGACATAGGTATAAGTAGTGACCTGAGTAAATTTGCTGATGATACTAATCTAAGTAGGGCCATTAGGGCTGATTCTGATGCTGTTGTAATAACATAACATAACATAATTACACGGATGACAAAAGCCACAAGGGCCTATCAAAGGTCATCCGCCTCCGTCAAAACCCACCCACAAAAAGCACCATCACCAGGGGAAAACAAAATCAAAGTCCCCCACAATATAATATAACGGATGACAAAAGCCACAAGGGCTCATCATAGGTCATCCGAGTCAAGCGGCCTCTTTTTCAAGGCACCCAAACTCCCAGGAAAACTACATCCAGAGGATTGCATCCAGAAACAAGGGTATCACCAATCAAGGCTTGTCAAGAACTAAATCATGCAGCTATAGATATATACAAACAATATTAATATATACAAAACTTAGGAACCATCACAACCTTCCCTTCCCATAAACTCATCCAACCTACTCTTAAATACATTTAGATTTGGACTACCTACTACCCTCTGCGGCAATTTGTTCCAGAAGTCTACCACTCTATTGGTGAAAAAATACTTTCTTAAATCCAACCTACACCCTTGCTTTTTAATTTTCAAGTGGTGACCTCTAGTCCGATTTCCATCATCTAACTCAAAAAACTTGCTAACATCCAATTTATCTATCCCGGAAAAAATTTTAAAGAGCTCAATCATATCCCCTCTCACACACCTCCTTTCGAACGAGAACATATTTAATACCCTCAGTCTATCTTCATATTCAAGGTGCCTCAGGGAAGGAATAATCTTTGTTGCCCTCCGTTGCACTGACTCAAGAAGGTTAATATCATGTCTAAAATGTGGGGACCATGCCTGTATACAGTACTCTAGATGTGGCCTAACATAAGAGTTATAGAGTTTAAGAATAACCTCCTTACTTTTGTAACTGACATTTCTCTTAATAAAACCCAGCACTCTATTTGCCCTATTTCTTGCTTCAATACACTGCTTAGAAAACCTTAATGACTTATCTATTACTACTCCTAGATCTTTCTCATCCTCTACTGAGCTCAGCCAATGCCCATCCATTTCATAGTTAAATTCTCTATTATCTTTTCCCATGTTAATAACTTTGCACTTATCAAGGTTGAAAGTCATTTGCCACTTATGTGCCCAGGATAATAATTTATTTAAGTCCCCCTGCACTTTAAAATTATCATTAATATCTTTAACTACAGCTGCTAATTTGGTATCATCCGCAAAAATTGACACTTTATTATTAACTGCCTCCCCAAGATCGTTTATATAGATGACAAATAATAATGGACCAAGAACTGATCCCTGAGGAACCCCACTGATAACATCCCTCCACTCTGACTTTACACCATTTAGCACTACCCTTTGCTTCCTGTCTTTCAGCCACTCAGCTATCCAATTTGAAACCCCCCCACATATCCCAATCATTTTTAATTTATGAACTAGTCTCCTGCAGGAGGAATTGACCATTCTGTCCAATTGGGCCGAGAAATGGCAAATGAAGTTTAACATAGACAAATGTAGTGTACTTAGTATAGGTAGAAATAATCCATTGAATAGTTATAAATTAAATGGAAGAATTTTAGGGAGGACCGATTGTGAGAGGGACTTGGGTATTTTGGTAAGTTCAGACCTTCATCCTAGAAAGCAATGCCTAAATGCTAAGAATAAAGCTAATAGGATATTGGGATTCATTAGGAGGAGTGTAAGCAACAAGAGTGCTGAAGTCATTCTAAAACTGTATCTGGCGCTAGTTAGCCCTCATCTAGACTATGCAGTTCAATTTTGGTCACCATATTATAGGAAGGATATTGATTTACTTGAGTCTGTGCAGAGAAGGATGTCAAAGATGATTGGTGGGCTAAGGAACTTACCTTATGGTGAAAGGCTCAGAAAACAAAATCTACATACATTGGAAAGGAGAAGAGTCAGAGGGGAATTGATTGAAGTCTTCAAATGGGTAAAAGGATATAATAAAGGGGATCTGGGTAAGGTTCTTATACTTAGTGAACATGACAAGACACGTAGCAATGGGTTTACATACATTTACATACATAATTTCACGGATGACAAAAGCCACAAAGGTCATCCGCATCCGTCAAATCCCACTCACATAATGCATCCATAGGATTTTGTCAGATCATGCATCTACGGTAACACTTCAGATTCGGGGCTTGATAAGTATAGGTTTAGGAAGGAGATTGGGAGGAATTGGTTTACAAATTGTGTGGTAGATGAATGGAATAGGCTCACTAGACGTGTGATAGAAGCCTCCTCTCTGGGTAGTTTTAAGAATAGATTAGATAAATATATGGATGAAGCTGCTAGATGGGACTGACCTTTTTTTTTTTTTTGTACATATGTATATACTTTTCTAAGGAGTGGGGAGATGAGATTATATTTTGCGGTTGCATGAATGGACATAATCCTCTGGATGCATTTTATGTACATTGTAGATTAGATCTGACGAACTCCTTAAGGGTGACAATGTTGATGACTTTTCTCTGGTAAGAAATCTTTTGTGTGTTGACTGGAACAGGAGCTGCCAAGTGTAGGCCATGAATGGTCTTTTGCAGTCTCCTTCTTTTCTTATGTTCTAAAGCATATTCACAGGAATCGCGCTCTTTTAGCTGCTCGGTTTCAGGGTTGCCAATGTTTATAGAATAATGTTCTCACATTTTGTTTATTTAACAAATCGTTTCTGCGCTTCGAACGAAACATAAAAGCAACTTGGTCCCCGATAGATTTCGGCTGAAATCTATTTCCAAACGGAATTTTTTTTTTTTAATTTGTGGCGCCAATAGCCTAAATTAGGGGGCGCTATCATCTTTGTTATTTTGATAAACGTGGTATCGGCTCTGCACTTTTATCGAAATAATAAAGACAATAGTATCGCCTACTTTAAGTTATTTTCGCTAAAAAATTAACATTTTTAGTTACTTTCGAAATGAGGGGCTTCGCCTTATGATGTCTGACGTCATAAGGCCCAAATTGTAGTCCAGAAACAGCGCCCTTAAACTGAAGTACTGTATTACCGTTTCGTCACCCGCGCATGCATATTCATGCGCGTTTGGTTAAATAAAGATGTTAAAAAAATGTTAGAACATTATTCTATAAACAATTTTGATTATATACTGGGGGCAGCCCCCAGATCCTCCCCCACCAATGGAATGAGACTCAGGATCATCGTAGGGAGAGCCCCCGAAGGTCATAACATAACATAACATAACATAATTACACGGATGACAAAAGCCACAAGGGCCTATCAAAGGTCATCCGCCTCCGTCAAAACCCGCCCACAAAAAGCACCATCACCAGGGGAAGACAAAATCAAAGTCCCCCACAATATAATATAACGGATGACAAAAGCCACAAGGGCTCATCATAGGTCATCCGAGTCAAGCAGCCTCTTTTTCAAGGCACCCAAACTCCCAGGAAAACTACATCCAGAGGATTGCATCCAGAAACAAGGGTATCACCAATCAAGGCTTGTCAAGAACTAAATCATGCAGCTATAGATATATACAAACAATATTAATATATACAAAACTTAGGAACCATCACAACCTTCCCTTCCCATAAACTCATCCAACCTACTCTTAAATACATTTAGATTTGGACTACCTACTACCCTCTGCGGCAATTTGTTCCAGAAGTCTACCACTCTATTGGTGAAAAAATATTTTCTTAAATCCAACCTACACCCTTGCTTTTTAATTTTCAAGTGGTGACCTCTAGTCCGATTTCCATCATCTAACTCAAAAAACTTGCTAACATCCAATTTATCTATCCCGGAAAAAATTTTAAAGAGCTCAATCATATCCCCTCTCACACACCTCCTTTCGAACGAGAACATATTTAATACCCTCAGTCTATCTTCATATTCAAGGTGCCTCAGGGAAGGAATAATCTTTGTTGCCCTCCGTTGCACTGACTCAAGAAGGTTAATATCGTGTCTAAAATGTGGGGACCATGCCTGTATACAGTACTCTAGATGTGGCCTAACATAAGAGTTATAGAGTTTAAGAATAACCTCCTTACTTTTGTAACTGACATTTCTCTTAATAAAACCCAGCACTCTATTTGCCCTATTTCTTGCTTCAATACACTGCTTAGAAAACCTTAATGACTTATCTATTACTACTCCTAGATCTTTCTCATCCTCTACTGAGCTCAGCCAATGCCCATCCATTTCATAGTTAAATTCTCTATTATCTTTTCCCATGTTAATAACTTTGCACTTATCAAGGTTGAAAGTCATTTGCCACTTATGTGCCCAGGATAACAATTTATTTAAGTCCCCCTGCACTTTAAAATTATCATCAATATCTTTAACTACAGCTGCTAATTTGGTATCATCCGCAAAAATTGACACTTTATTATTAACTGCCTCCCCAAGATCGTTTATATAGATGACAAATAATAATGGACCGAGAACTGATCCCTGAGGAACCCCACTGATAACTTCCCTCCACTCTGACTTTACACCATTTAGCACTACCCTTTGCTTCCTGTCTTTCAGCCACTCAGCTATCCAATTTGAAACACCCCCACATATCCCAATCATTTTTAATTTATGAACTAGTCTCCTGTGTGGTACCTTATCAAATGCTTTACTAAAATCTAAGTAAATTATATCTACATTCTCTCCCTTATCTACTTGATCTGTAAATCAGTAGAATCAGTACTGATTGTCGAACAGGTAGCAGTTGTTTCGTAGAGCTCTCGGTCTGTTGATTTATTTTTCAGATTTTTCTAGTTTTTTTTTCACCACAGAATCGGCGAAAGCTAAGTTGCTCTTTTTTCTTATTACTACTTAAGTTCTTTCTTTGAATAAGTGATGGAGTTCGGGGATGAAAGTAAGTATGAGTGTCGGAATGTATGCATTGGTTGTGGTGTATTTGGTGAGGGGTATACATGTGTTGTATGTAGGCTACGTGAATGCATTGTAGATTTACAGGGGATGAGAATGCAGGATTTAGACAGGATATGTAGGCTGCAACTTAGTGTTAGGTGGTGAGGTAGGCCAGTTAGATGTTTCAGGTGAAGGTAGAGGGCCGGTGGAGGAGGTAGGATATGATAGTTCTAGGGATAGTGAAGTTAGCCCCCTTAGATTAGTTAGAAATAGGCCTAGTGAGGATGGGGGACAGTGGAAAGTGGCTAAGAACATAACATAAGAAAAGAAGGAGACTGCAAAAGACCATTCATGGCCTACACTTGGCAGCTCCTGTTCCATTCAACACACAAAAGATTTCTTACCAGAGAAAAGTCATCAACATTGTCACCCTTATCAGGAGTTTGTCAGATCTAATCTACAATATACATAAAATGCATCCAGAGGATTATGTCGATTCATGCAACCGCAAAATATAATCTCCCCACTCCTTAGAAAAATATATACATATGTACATAAAAAGAAGTCAGTCCCATCTAGCAGCTTCATCCATATATTTCTCTAATCTATTCTTAAAACTACCCAGAGAGGAGGCTTCTATCACATGTCTAGTGAGCCTATTCCATTCATCTACCACACGATTTACATTAGTCAAAGGACAGGTAGGATTGGTGGAGGAATAATTATTTATATAAAAAACAACATTGTTTCAAGTTTAAATACTTCAATAAAGCAGGATGGAGTTGAGTCACTTTGGATAGATATTAGGTTCAGTAAAAATAGAATGGTGCATTTGGGAGCTTTTTACAGGCCACCTGGGCAGACTGATGATATAGATGAACTAATGATAAGGGAAATAAGTAAGGGATGTGAAACAGATGCAGTTATTATTGGGGACTTCAACTTAAACTCTGTGGACTGGGAAAATATGATAGGTAGGGATAGAACAAGTGGCAGGTTCATAGAATGCTTTGAGGATAATTTTTTGAATCAATTTGTTAATGAGCCAACAAGGGGGGACAATATATTAGATTTAGTACTTTCTAACAGTGATCATTTAGTTCAAGAATTGACTGTTGGGGAAGCATTGGGAAATAGTGACCATCAGATAGTTCGTTTTAACTTGGGAATTGAGAAGGATAAAATAACTGAGAATGCTGAAAAAGTTCCAAATTTTCATAAGGGAGATTATGTAAAACTTCGAAGCTTGCTAAATTTGGTAGACTGGGATATAGAATTCAGAGGTAAAAATGCTTATGGGATGTGGGATACTTTCAAGCATATAATAAATGTAGTCCAAGAACAATGTATCCCAATGAAGACCATTAGGAACAAAAGTAGGAAACCATTATGGTGGAATCAGGAGATAGCTAGAAAAATTTCAGAGAAGAAAAGGGCATATAAAAAATTACAGGTACAAAATAATATTCAAAATTTAAGTGATTATAGAATGGCTAGGAATGAGTTAAATAAGATTATAAAGAAGAACAAAAGGGTGTCAGAAATTAAATTAGCTCAGGATAGCAACAAAGATCCTAGAAAGTTCTTTAGTTACTATAAAATTAATAACAAGTCTGGCAGAGTTAAAATAGGACCTATCAAATATGAAGGGTTTGTGAGAGAAACTGATGAGGAAATAGTTGAGGTACTAAATGGTCATTTTGCATCAGTATTTACAAAAGAGAAACTAAATAGTCCTATGTATAGTACTCATAGGTCAGGAAAAGAGGTGTTTACTAACATTTGTGTGGATCGGAAGATGATAAAAGGACTAATAGGTGATTTAGATACTACCAAGGCCTCCGGCCCTGATAATATTCATTCTAGGATACTTAAAGAAGGGGTAGAAAGTATCTCAATAGCTCTGGACAAGTTATATACTAGGTCATTGGAATATGGAGAAATACCCGATGATTGGAAGAGAGCTAATGTAGTCCCCATTTTCAAGAAGGGTAGTAAAGAGGATCCAAATAACTTTAGACCGGTTAGCCTAACTCCTGTAGTCTGTAAAATTCTTGAGAAAATAGTTAAAAAAGGGATTTGCCAACATCTAGAGAGGGAGGGGTTAATCAGCGATGCTCAGCATGGGTTTAGATCAGGTAGATCATGTTTGACTAACTTACTAGACTTTCTGGAGTTTGTAACAGATCAAGTAGATAAGGGAGAGAATGTAGATATAATTTACTTAGATTTTAGTAAAGCATTTGATAAGGTACCACACAGGAGACTAGTTCATAAATTAAAAATGATTGGGATATGTGGGGGTGTTTCAAATTGGATAGCTGAGTGGCTGAAAGACAGGAAGCAAAGGGTAGTGCTAAATGGTGTAAAGTCAGAGTGGAGGCATGTTATCAGTGGGGTTCCTCAGGGATCAGTTCTCGGTCCATTATTATTTGTCATCTATATAAACGATCTTGGGGAGGCAGTTAATAATAAAGTGTCAATTTTTGCGGATGATACCAAATTAGCAGCTGTAGTTAAAGATATTGATGATAATTTTAAAGTGCAGGGGGACTTAAATAAATTGTTATCCTGGGCACATAAGTGGCAAATGACTTTCAACCTTGATAAGTGCAAAGTTATTAACATGGGAAAAGATAATAGAGAATTTAACTATGAAATGGATGGGCATTGGCTGAGCTCAGTAGAGGACGAGAAAGATCTAGGAGTAGTAATAGATAAGTCATTAAGGTTTTCTAAGCAGTGTATTGAAGCAAGAAATAGGGCAAATAGAGTGCTGGGTTTTATTAAGAGAAATGTCAGTTACAAAAGTAAGGAGGTTATTCTTAAACTCTATAACTCTTATGTTAGGCCACATGTAGAGTACTGTATACAGGCATGGTCCCCACATTTTAGACACGATATTAACCTTCTTGAGTCAGTGCAACGGAGGGCAACAAAGATTATAAGAACATAAGAAAAGAAGGAGACTGCAAAAGACCATTCATGGCCTACACTTGGCAGCTCCTGTTCCAGTCAACACACAAAAGATTTCTTACCAGAGAAAAGTCATCAACATTGTCACCCTTTACAGGAGTTCGTCAGATCTAATCTACAATATACATAAAATGCATCCAGAGGATTATGTCCATTCATGCAACCGCAAAATAATCTCCCCACTCCTTAGAAAAATATATACATATGTACATAAAGAGGTCAGTCCCATCTAGCAGCTTCATTCATATATTTATCTAATCTATTCTTAAAACTACCCAGAGAGGAGGCTTCTATCACATGTCTAGTGAGCCTATTCCATTCATCTACCACACGATTTGTAAACCAATTCCTCCCAATCTCCTTCCTAAACCTATACTTATCAAGCTTAAACCCATTGCTACGTGTCCTGTCATGTTCACTAAGTATAAGAACCTTACCCAGATCCCCTTTATTATATCCTTTTACCCATTTGAAGACTTCAATCAATTCCCCTCTGACTCTTCTCCTTTCCAATGTATGTAGATTGAGTTTTCTGAGCCTTTCACCATAAGGTAAGTTCCTTAGCCCACCAATCATCTTTGTCATTCTTCTCTGCACAGACTCAAGCAAATCAATATCCTTCCTATAATATGGTGACCAAAATTGTACTGCATAGTCTAGATGAGGCCTAACTAGTGCGAGATACAGTTTTAGAAGGACTTCAGCACTCTTATTGCTTACACTCCTCCTAATGAATCCCAATATCCTATTAGCTTTAATCTTAGCATTTAGGCATTGCTTTCTAGGACGAAGGTCTGAACTTACCAAATAACCCAAGTCCCTCTCACAATTGGTCCTCCCTAAATTTCTCCCATTTAATTTATAACTATTCAGTGGATTATTTCTACCTATACTAAGTACACTACATTTGTCTATGTTAAACTTCATTTGCCATTTCTCGGCCCAATTGGACAGAATGGTCAATTCCTCCTGCATTACAACAGCATCAGAATCAGCCCTAATGGCCCTACCTAGCTTAGTATCATCAGCAAATTTACTCAGGTCACTACTTATACCTATGTCAAGATCATTAATATAAATTAAGAATAGCAAAGGACCCAAAACAGATCCTTGCGGAACTCCACTGCTAACACACCCCCACTCAGATTTAACTCCATCTATACTAACTCTTTGCTGTCTGTCACCAAGCCATGACTGAATCCACCTAAATATACTGCCATCGATCCCGTGTGCTTTAACTTTGCTCAGAAGCCGTAAGTGTGGCACTCGATCAAAAGCCTTACTAAAGTGCAAGTATAAAATATCATAGTTTTCATCCTTATCTGCTGCTTCATACACCTTACTATAAAAAGACAGCAAATTAGTCAGGCAGGATTTACCCTTACTAAAGCCATGCTGTGATTCTTTTATCAACTTATGCTTATCCAAGTGATCCCTAATATTCCTTGCTATAATAGATTCCATCATTTTCCCTACCACTGATGTTAAACTTACTGGTCTGTAATTAGACATATTTGTTTTATCCCCTTTCTTAAATATAGGTATCACATTGGCTTTCTTCCATGCCACTGGCACAATGCCACTCTCCAATGATTTTCTAAAGATGCATGCTAGGGGCTCACTTAACACATCCTTACATTCTTTCAAAATTCTAGGAAAGACCTCATCAGGACCGGGTGCTTTACTACTTTTGATTTTATCAATTTCCTTTGTCACTATCTCCTTTGTGATCAAGATATCCTTTAATTTCTCTTCATCATTACCCCGAAAGATCATTGACACCTCGGGTATATTTAGCGTATCCTCCTGTGTAAATACTGAGAGAAAAAAGTCATTTAGCATTCCAGCCATTGAGTCCCTATCACTCACTAATTCTCCATTGGAATCTATAAGTGGGCCTATTTTATCTCTAACCTTAGTTTTGTATAATTGATAAAAACTTTTAGGATCTTCCTTTGCCCTATTTGCCACTTTAATTTCATAATTTCTCCTTGCTACTCTAACTAACTTTTTAACATCTCTTGCTAGTTCATTATATCTCTGCCTTAAGTGATCCTCTCCATTTTTTATTTTCCTATAAATGCCCTTTTTAATGCCAATATAATGCTTAATTTTATCTGTCATCCATTTTGGGTCATTATTTTTAGTCCTAATCTCCTTATAAGGAATGTTAATCATCTGACCTGTAATTAATTGCTCAATTATTCTTTCATACTCCTCTTCAATTGTAATCTCTTCCTCCTGGTGATTATTGTCTCCACTAACTGATATCATTGAATCTATTCCTGAATTGATTTCATTGCCTGGTTTCTGTACAACTGCCTCCAGGTAAGTCCTTAGCCCATTATAATTTGCTCTTCTAAAGTCAGGAATTTTAACATTGTTAATGCTACTATCAATACCATTCCATTTCATCTTGAATCTGATTTCACAATGGTCACTATTACCCAAATTTCCTCCAATCTCAGTATCCTTAATAACTTCTTCCCTATTTGTCAGAACTAAATCCAGTATATTATTACCTCTAGTGGGTTCGTTAATAATCTGCCTCAGAAAATTATCTTGGACAACATTCAAAAATTCCTCAGCCTCCTGATCACCCACAAGAGCTTCCCAGTCTATATTTCTGTAATTATAATCGCCCATTATACACACATGCTTACTTCTACATGCCCGTTCAATCTCCTGCCACAGAAGATTTGAAGCTTCCTTACTAAGATTTGGTGGTCTGTATAATAATCCTATGACAAGCTTGTTTTTACCTTCCTTTACATTTAGCCATAATGACTGTGTTATCATCTAATTTAATTGTACTGTTTACACAACACTGGAGATTATCTTTAATATAAATAATAACCCCTCCTCCTCTCTTCCTATTCCTATCTGTATGGAACATGTTAAAGCCCTCAATCTCAACCTCAGGTTTAAAGTGATTTCCTGCCAAATCAAGCCATGACTCTGTTATCGCAATTATATCAAAATTCTCTTCACTCGCTAACGCTCTTAAGAGATCTATCTTATTCCTTATACTCCGACCATTTGTGTAGTATATTTTTAAGTTTTTTTTATTATTCCCATCTACATTGCATCGTGCTTTTCTATTCCTAGTTATCTGCTCATTCACTTGTGCATTACTCCCCCTATAACGCATCAGTATGCCCTCTCCCTTAGCTATTCCTCTATCTCTGCATCCCTTCCATTTCCTACACCTGCCCTCTATTCCTGTTATTCCCTTACCTCTAACAGCTTCTAGTTTCCCACCTGTAAGGACCTAATCACACTATCCAGCTCCCCCCATAGAACCTCAACACCTGCCCGACTAAGATGGAGCCCATCCATCGCATACAACCTCCTATTCCCGTAAAACCCTCCCCAGACATCTACAAACACCAATCCTAACTCTCACACAGTCCTTTCACAAATTCATTCAAACCAATTGCACGCGACAACCATTCTACCCCCACATCCAATCTCGGAAGCACACCAGAAACAACACCTTTTACCCTGCTTTTACTCATCCTTTCAACTAACCTTTTATACTGCTCACGTAACTCACACGTACCCACCTTCTTTACATCATTCACTCCCACATGCGTAATCACAACTGCATCCCTCTCACACCCAGAAACCAGCCTATCATACCTCTCACAAACATCACTTACACCAGCACCCGGCAGACAAACTCTCATTCCCTTCCACTTGCTATCACTCAACTTTCTATCTAAATACCTAATCTGAGAGTCACCCATCACTAGCACCTCAGTCATTCTCCTATTCTGTCTTGGCCTAACATTACCCTCCCTCCTGCTCTCAGTCACACTACCACCCATCCTGCTTTCATCCACAATCACACCAGGCAAATCACTTTCACACTCTTCCTCTCTCAGGACATTGAATCTGTTAATCAACCTAACAGGTTCTATGTCCCTCTCATTCACACACCTAACCTGTCCTAACTTATCTATCCTATCCATTTTCACCCACCATTCATCATCACTCACAACTTCCACACTGTTCCCAGTCCTAGCCCTATCTTCCACCCTCTTAGCACTAATCTCACCCTTCAATCGCACACTTGCATCTCTTCTCACCTCAAACACCAAATCATTCAACCTCTTACATTCCCCACTCAACCTCCTAACCTCCCCTTCCAGAAAACACACACGGCATTCAGTTACATTCACTCTCCTTTCAACTCCACATGCATCACACACCACATACACACTACTTTCAAACGGCATGCTCTCACCATCTATACAAACAGCCATACTCTCAGAAATTTACTAAGGAAAAAGTTAACACTCACCAAAAAAAATTCTTGCTCAGGATTGCTGCCAGTTATCTTGCCAGTTATATTCCTTCCCTGAGGCACCTTGAATATGAAGATAGACTGAGGGTATTAAATATGTTCTCGTTCAAAAGGAGGTGTGTGAGAGGGGATATGATTGAGCTCTGGGGGATATGATGCCACTGGCATGGTGCCAGTGGCATGGAAGAAAGCCAATGTGATACCTATATTTAAGAAAGGGGATAAAACAAATATGTCTAATTACAGACCAGTAAGTTTGACATCAGTGGTAGGGAAAATGATGGAATCTATTATAGCAAGGAATATTAGAGATCACTTGGATAAGCATAAGTTGATAAAAGAATCACAGCATGGCTTTAGTAAGGGTAAGTCCTGTCTGACTAATTTGCTGTCTTTTTATAGTAAGGTGTATGAAGCAGCAGATAATGATGAAAACTATGATATTTTATACTTGGACTTTAGTAAGGCTTTTGATTGAGTGCCACACTTACGGCTTCTGAGCAAAGTTAAAGCACACAGGATCGATGGCAGTATATTTAGGTGGATTCAGTCATGGCTTGGTGACAGACAGCAAAGAGTTAGTATAGATGGAGTTAAATCTGAGTGGGGGTGTGTTAGCAGTGGAGTTCTGCAAGGATCTGTTTTGGGTCCCTTGCTATTCTTAATTTATATTAATGATCTTGACATAGGTATAAGTAGTGACCTGAGTAAATTTGCTGATGATACTAAGCTAGGTAGGGCTATTAGGGCTGATTCTGATGCTGTTGTAATGCAGGAGGAATTGACCATTCTGTCCAATTGGGCCGAGAAATGGCAAATGAAGTTTAACATAGACAAATGTAGTGTACTTAGTATAGGTAGAAATAATCCATTGAATAGTTATAAATTAAATGGAAGAATTTTAGGGAGGACTGATTGTGAGAGGGACTTGGGTATTTTGGTAAGTTCAGACCTTCGTCCTATAAAGCAATGCCTAAATGCTAAGAATAAAGCTAATAGGATATTGGGATTCATTAGGAGGAGTGTAAGCAATAAGAGTGCTGAAGTCCTTCTAAAACTGTATCTCGCACTAGTTAGGCCTCATCTAGACTATGCAGTACAATTTTGGTCACCATATTATAGGAAGGATATTGATTTGCTTGAGTCTGTGCAGAGAAGGATGATAAAGATGATTGGTGGGCTAAGGAACTTACCTTATGGTGAAAGGCTCAGAAAACTAAATCTACATACATTGGAAAGGAGAAAAGTCAGAGGGGAATTGATTGAAGTCTTCAAATGGGTAAAAGGATATAATAAAGGGGATCTGGGTAAGGTTCTTATACTTAGTGAACATGACAGGATACGTAGCAATGGGTTTAAGCTTGATAAGTATAGGTTTAGGAAGGAGATTGGGAGGAATTGCTTTATAAATCGTGTGGTAGATGAATGGAATAGGCTCACTAGACATGTGATAGAAGCCTCCTCTCTGGGTAGTTTTAAGAATAGATTAGATAAATATATGAATGAAGCTGCTAGATGGGACTGACTTTTTTTATATACATATGTATATATTTTTCTAAGGAGTGGGGAGATTATATTTAGCGGTTGCATGAATCGACATAATCCTCTGGATGCATTTTATGTATATTGTAGATTAGATCTGACGAACTTAAGGGTGACAATGTTGATGACTTTTCTCTGGTAAGAAATCTTTTGTGTGTTGAATGGAACAGGAGCTGCCAAGTGTAGGCCATGAATGGTCTTTTGCAGTCTCCTTCTTTTCTTATGTTCTTATTCCATCCCCACATCCATTCTCGGAACGACACCTGAAACAACACCTTTTACTCTACTTTCACACATCCTTTCAATCAGGAAACTTGATGCTCAGCATGGGTTTAGATCAGGTAGATCAGGTTTGACTAATTTACTGGAGTTTGTAACAGATCAAGTAACATAACATAACATAACATAATTTCACGGATGACAAAAGCCACAAGGGCCTATCAAAGGTCATCCGTATCCATCAAATCCCACCCACATAATGCATCCATAGGATTTTGTCAGATCATGCATCTACAATATACAATTTAACAATATATAGGAATGTCCAACCATGCATCTACAATATATAATTTAAAGCCTCCATAGGAGTCTGTAAAAAAAAAAAAAATCAAAGTCCCCCAAAATATACAATAAAAAGAAACTGCATCCACAGGAATGAGTCAAGAAACATATCCACATACCAAAAGTAAGAAATTAACCCTCCATCCCCATATAATCATCCAATCTGCGCTTGAAAACATTCAAGTTTGGGCTGTCTACAGTGGCAAACTATTCCAATAATCCACCAATCTGTTAGTGAAAAAATATTTTCTAACATCCAGTCTGCACCTCTGTTTTTTAATCTTTAAGTGGTGGCCTCTATTACTATTTGACCCAAATTTGTGCGAGCAAATTTAAAACCTGCTAATCAAGATGGCCACCGAAGTAAACAAAAGTCACTTTCTCACCAAAACCAAATAACCACAATTTTTATACAAAATAACCACAATTTAACTTTGTTATATTAACCAACCAAATATATGATCTAATAACTTAATATTTATGTTTATGTCACACACCAAAGTATATCAAATAATCAAAATATTCTGAGAGCTCTACGAAACATGTGCTACCTGTTCGAAGGTCAGTCGAAGACTGATAAGGGAGATAAGGGAGAGAATGTAGATATAATTTACTTAGATTATTTTAGTTTTTGTTTCTATTATTGTTCTTGTTTAAGTATGGCTGACTGTTTGGATGTAGAGAGTATGCCTTTTGAAAGTAGTGTGTATGTAGTGTGCGATGTCTGTGGTGTAGAGAGGAGAGTGAATGTGTCTGAGTGCCGTGTATGTGCTTTGACTGAGGAGGTGAGTCGATTATGTGCGGAATGCTTGAGACTGAACAATTTAGTGTCTGAAGTGAGAAGAGATGCAAGTGTACGTTTGAAGAGTCAGATTGGGACCAGGAGGTGTGGTGGAGCGAATGTGAGTGTGTGTAAAAGGGCCATTCTCCCACCCTTTTTCTCAGTACCCTCTCCCTCCCTCTGTAAGAATGTGTGTGAATGGAAATGGGTTTGTTTTGTTTTTGTTTATTTTATGTATAAAATGATTACCATGTTTTTCTTTCTTTCGAGGCGACATATTCTGGAAAGATAGTAGCTAGTTTTGATATATGACTATAATTAAAACAAAATAGTACTTTGTTTAAAATAATCTTTTATCAAAAGATTATATTTTGACGCTTGTTTGAATTTACATTTAGAGGTAAGCTAGTCGATAAATTTACTCGTGTAATGCCCACTTATTAGTTTCCCTTCCATGTCTAAGTAAATAGGTCATAAACGGAGGATATATCTCTTCTACAGAGAGTGGAAGTGTGGACTGACGGCAAGAAGGGTTCTCTAGACGAGTGCTCCGCCCAGCCCTGAGACGGAGGGCTTTCATACCTCGCTAGACACCTGGACCACCATACCCGCATTGGTTGACAATCCTGCCTCCTAAGTTAGCCTACTACCACCCACCTCCAGCACACAAGTGATAGCGCATGCCCCTTTTCGTTCGGTTGTTGTGTTTTTTATGTTTTGTGTAAATATATAAGTAAATTTGTTGTATTCGCCTGTTATAAAATTCTCTTTTGGTATCTTATTTGGATTGGGGAATTTGGCCTCATTTTGAAGTGTGCACACTTCCTTTGTAAATATAAATTGCTGTAAATATAACTGTATTCTTTTGTAAGTAAAGGGACTGTATATCCAATCTGTTTCATTCTTCCTCGATTTCTCTCGTCCGGACAGTGTAGGAAGCGGGTTGGATTGATTGGGATTAGAGATATATTTTCGGCCCGCTACAGAGGGAGGAAGTTAGGCCTAGAACAGGGACTGGAGAGAAAGCAGTAAGTGAAGTAAGTGATGATGAGTGGTGGGTGAAAGTGAACAGAATAGATAAGTTAGGACAGGTTAGGTGTGTGAATGAGAGGGACATGGAACCTGTTAGGTTTAACTAACAGATTTGATGCCCTGAGAGAGGAAGAATTTGAAAGAGATTTGTCTGGTGGGGCCGTGCCTGAAAGTAGAATAGGAGGTCGAGTAAGTGAGAGCAGGAGGGAGGGTAATACTAGGCCTAGAGAGAATAGGAGAATGACTGAGGTGATTGTGATGGGTGACTCTCAGATTAGGTATTTAGATAGGAAGTTGAGTGAAAGTAATGGAAGGGAGTGAGAGTTTGTCTGCCGGGTGCTGGTGTAAATGATGTGTGTGAGAGGTATGATAGGTTGGTGTCTGGGTGTGAGAGGAAAGCAGTTGTGATTACACATGTTGGAGTAAACGATGTAAAGAAGGTGGGTACTTGTGAGTTACGACAGCGGTATAAAAGGCTGATTGAAAGGATGTGTGAAAGTAGAGTAAAAGGTGTTATTTCAGGTGTGCTTCCGAGAATGGATGTGGGGATGGAATGGTTGTCTCGTGCAATGGGGTTGAATGAATATGTGAAAGGTTTGTGCGAGGAGTCAGGATTGGTGTTTGTAGATGTTTGGAGTGGGTTTTATGGGAATAAGGGTTTGTATGCGATGGATGGACTCCATCTAAGCAGAGATGGGGTTGAGGTTTTGTGGCGGGAATTAGATACCAAATTAGCAGCTGTAGTTAAAGATATTGATGATAATTTTAAAGTGCAGGGGGACTTAAATAAATTGTTATCCTGGGCACATAAGTGGCAAATGACTTTCAACCTTGATAAGTGCAAAGTTATTAACATAGGAAAAGATAATAGAGAATTTAACTATGAAATGGATGGGCATTGGCTGAGCTCAGTAGAGGATGAGAAAGATCTAGGAGTAGTAATAGATAAGTCATTAAGGTTTTCTAAGCAGTGTATTGAAGCAAGAAATAGGGCAAATAGAGTGCTGGGTTTTATTAAGAGAAATGTCAGTTACAAAAGTAAGGGGGTTATTCTTAAACTCTATAACTCTTATGTTAGGCCACATCTAGAGTACTGTATACAGGCATGGTCCCCACATTTTAGACACAATATTAACCTTTCAAGTCAGTGCAACGGAGGGCAACAAAGATTATTCCTTCCCTGAGGCACCTTGAATATATAGATAGACTGAGGGTATTAAATATGTTCTCGTTCGAAAGGAGGTGTGTGAGAGGGGATATGATTGAGCTCTTTAAAATTTTTTCCGGGATAGATAAATTGGATGTTAGCAAGTTTTTTGAGTTAGATGATGGAAATCGGACTAGAGGTCACCACTTGAAAATTAAAAAGCAAGGGTGTAGGTTGGATTTAAGAAAATATTTTTTCACCAATAGAGTGGTAGACTTCTGGAACAAATTGCCGCCGAGGGTAGTAGGTAGTGCAAATCTAAATGTATTTAAGAGTAGGTTGGATGAGTTTATGGGGAGGGAAGGTTGTGATGGTTCCTAAGTTTTGTATATATTAATATTGTTTGTATATATCTATAGCTGCATGATTTAGTTCTTGACAAGCCTTGATTGGTGATACCCTTGTTTCTGGACGCAATCCTCTGGATGTAGTTTTCTTTGGAGTTTGGGTGCCTTAAAAAAGAGGCCGTTTGACTCGGATGACCTATGATGGGCCCTTGTGGCTTTTGTCATCTGTTATATTATATTGTGGGGGACTTTGATTTTGTCTTCCCCTGGTGATGGTGCTTTTTGTGGGTGGGTTTTGACGGAGGCGGATGACCTTTGATAGGCCCTTGTGGCTTTTGTCATCCGTGTAATTATGTTATGTTATGTTATGTTATAGTGTTATTAGGTCTTTAGAGGCGGGAAACTAGGTTTTTATAGTGGTCAGGGAAATTTAATGGCTCAAAGTAAGGCACGGAAAGGAAGCAAACACAGATTTGTAGAAGGTAGGCAGGCTAATGGAAGTGCTTTAGGGTTAAATTACTTGAGTAGTGATAGTGGTCAGGGAAGTTGAGAAAGGAGATGCAGAGGAGATAGGCCCTCAGGGGCTTCAGGAATAGGTGGGCTGAGTTGTCTTTACACAAATGCTCGTAGTCTTAGAAATAAGAGGGATGAATTATTTAGTTATATCATTCATGAAGATATAGATATAATATCTATAGTTGAATCATGGGTTAATGAAAATATATTTAATGATAATGTCAGTGAATTTGAACTAGAAGGTTATACTATGTACATTAGTCAAAGGAGAGATAGGACTGGTGTTGGGTTGATTATTTATATCAGAAATAGCATTTCTTCAAATCTAAATAACTCTATAAAGCAAGGAGAAGGTGAATCATTATGGATAGATATTAAGGTTGATAAAAATAGGAAAATACACTTGGAAGCTTTTTATAGACCACCAGGACAGACTGATTGCATCGATGAGTTAATGATTAGGGAAATAAGTAAAGGATGCAAAGAAGATACAGTTATTCTGGGTGACTTTAATTTAACTTCTGTACACTGGGAAAATATGATAGGAAGAGATAGAGCAAGTTGTAAGTTTATGGAGTGTTTTGAAGATAACTTTTTGACCCAATTTGTTAATAAGCCAACAAGGGGTGCCAATATATTAGATCTAATTCTTTCAAATGATGATCACTTAGTTCAAGGATTGAGTGTAGGGGAATCATTGGGAAACAGTGATCATCAGATGGTTAGGTTTAATTTGCAAATAGTTAAGGGTAGAACAACCACAAACTCCACAAAAATTCCAAATTTTTATAGGGGAGATTACGATAAATTACACAGCATGCTAAATCAGATTAGGTGGTATATAGAATTCCATGGAAAGAATACTTATGAGATGTGGGATATTTTTAAGACTATATTAAACATGGTTCAGGAACAGTGTATCCCGATGAAGTCTATTAGGAAGAAATGTAGGAAACCATTATGGTGGAATCAAGAAATAGCTAATAAAGTTTCAGAGAAAAAAAGGGCATACCAGAGTTTACAAAGTGAGAGTAGTTTAGATAATTTAAACCATTATAGGTCAACCAGAAATGAACTAAATAAGATTATTAAGAAGACCAAAAGGACAGCAGAAATTAATTTAGCTAAAAATAATAATAAAGATCCTAAAAAATTCTTTAGCTACTATAGAATCAATAATAAATCTAACAGTGCTAAAATAGGGCCTATTAAATATGAAGGGGTTTTGAAAGAATCTGATGAGGAAATAGTAAAGGTTCTTAATGATCATTTTGCTTCAGTATTCACAGAAGAGAAACCAGTTAAACTAATTGATGATAATTCTAGGTCAAGGGAAGTAGTGATAAATTCTATTAATATAGACAGAGAAGAAATTAAAGGGCTTATAATGCAGTTAAATACTAGTAAGACATCTGGCCCTGACAACATTCATTCTAGGATACTCAAAGAAGGTGTAGAAAGCATTTCAGTAGCTCTTGAGAAGATATTTATTAGATCACTAGAGTCTGGAGAAATACCAAATGATTGGAAATTGGCAAATGTAGTGCCAATTTTTAAAAAGGGAAGCAAAGATGATCCAAATAACTTTAGACCGGTAAGCTTAACTTCTATAGTCTGTAAAATTCTTGAGAAGATGGTTAAGAAGGGAATTTCTGATCATCTAGAGAGTTTCAGGTTAATTAATGATGCTCAGCATGGTTTTAGAAAAGGTCGATCGTGTTTAACTAATTTACTGGATTTTATGGATTATGTAACTAAAGAGTTAGATAGGGGTGAGAAAGTTGATGTGATCTACTTAGATTTCAGCAAAGCTTTTGATAAGGTTCCACATAGAAGACTAGTTCATAAATTAAAGCTGCTTGGGATATGTGGGAAGGTTTTAAATTGGATAACTGAATGGCTGAAAAATAGGAAACAGAGAGTTGTACTGAATGGAGTGAGGTCAGAGTGGAGGAATGTTATTAGTGGCGTACCTCAGGGATCAGTTTTAGGCCCTTTATTATTTATAATCTATGTAAATGATCTTGGGCAAGGTGTAAATAGCAAAGTGTCAATTTTTGCTGATGACACTAAATTTGCAGCTGCAGTCAAAGAGGTTGAGGGTAGCTTTAAAGAGCAGGGTGACTTAAATAAGTTGTTAGCTTGGGCTCAGAAGTGGCAGATGACTTTTAACCTTAATAAATACAAAGTTATTAACATGGGGAGAGATAATAGGGAATTTAGCTATGAGATGGATGGATATTGGCTTAATTCAGTTGAAGATGAGAAGGACTTAGGAGTAGTAGTAGATAGGTCACTGAAATTTTCAAAGCAGTGTATTGAGGCAAAAAATAGAGCAAATAGGGTGCTAGGTTACATTAAAAGAAATGTTAGCTACAAGAGTAAGGAGGTCATCCTTAAACTATACAACTCTTATGTCAGGCCACATTTAGAGTAATGCATACAGGCATGGTCACCACATTTTAGACATGATATAAACTTATTAGAGTCAGTACAAAGGAGGGCAACAAAAATAATACCATCCCTGAAGCACCTTGAATATGAAGATAGGCTGAGGGTATTAAATATGTTTTCATTTGAAAGAAGGTGTGTGAGGGGAGATATGATTGAGCTTTTTAAAATCTTTTCTGGGATGGATAAATTGGATTTCAGCAAGTTATTTGAGTTAGAAGGTAGTAATAGAACTAGAGGCCACCACTTAAAGATTAAAAAACAGAGGTGCAGACTGGATGTTAGAAAATATTTTTTCACTAACAGAGGGGTGGATTATTGGAATAGTTTGCCACCTGAGACTGTAGACAGCCCAAACTTGAATGTTTTCAAGCGCAGATTGGATGATTATATGGGGATGGAAGGTTAATTTCTTACTTTCGGTATGTGGATATGTTTCTTGACTCATTCCTGTGGATGAAGTTTCTTTTTATTGTAATTTTAGGGGACTTTGATTTTTTTTTTTTTGACAGACTCCTATGGAGGCTTTAAATTATATATTGTAGATGCATGGTTGGACATTCCTATGGATTCTTAAATTGTATATTACATAAGAACATAAGAAAAGAAGGAGACTGCAAAAGACCATTCATGGCCTATACTTGGCACTCCTGTTCCAGTCAACACACAAAAGATTTCTTACCAGAGAAAAGTCATCAACATTGTCACCCTTTACAGGAGTTCGTCAGATCTAATCTACAATATACATAAAATGCATCCAGAAGATTATGTCCATTCATGCAACTGCAAAATATAATCTCCCCACTCCTTAGAAAAATACATACATATGTACATAAAAAAAAAAGTCAGTCCAATCTAGCAGCTTCATCCATATATTTATCTAATCTATTCTTAAAACTACCCAGAGAGGAGGCTTCTATCACATGTCTAGTGAGCCTATTCCATTCATCTACCACATGATTTGTAAACCAATTCCTCCCAATCTCCTTCCTAAACCTATACTTATCAAGCTTAAACCTATTGCTACGTGTCCTGGTGTGGTGGGGCGAATGTGAGTGTGTGTAAAAGGGCCATTCTCCCACCCCTTTTCTCAGTACCCTCTCCCTCCCTCTGTAAGAATGTGTGTGAATGGGAATGGGTTTGTTTGTTTTTTGTTTATTTCATTTATAAAATGATTACCATGTTTTTCTTTCTTTCCAGGCGTTATTCTGGAAAGATAGTAGCTATTTTTGAGATATCACTATAATAAGATTGTACTTTGTTTAAATTAATCTTTTATCAAAGCGTTATTCTGGAAAGAGGTAAGCTAGTCGATGTATTTTCGGGTAATGCCCACTTATTAGTTTCGCCATCCATGTATAAATAAATGGGTCATAAAAGGAGGATATATCTCTTCTACAGAGAGTGGAAGTGTTGACTGGTAGCAAGAGGGGTTCTATAGACGAGTGCTCCACCCAGCCCTGAGAGGAGGGCTTTCGTGCCTCGCTAACCACCTGAACCGCCATACCCGCCTTCGTTGACAATCCTGCCTCCTTCTAAGTTAGCCAACTACCACCCACCTCCAGCAAGTGATAGCGCGTGCCCCCTTTTCGTTCGGTTGTGGTTGTGTTTTTTTGTTTTGTCTAGAATATAAGTAAATTGTTGTATCCGCCGGTTATAAGATTCTCGTTTGGTATCGTATTTTGATTGGGGAATTTAGCCTCATTTTGAAGTGTGCACACATCCCTAGTAAATATAAAATTGTTGTAAATATATAAACTGTAACTATCATTGTATTTTTTTTGTAAGTAAAGGGACTGTATATACAATCCGTTTTATTCTCCCTCGATTTCTCACGTCCGGACAGTGTAGGAAGCGGGTTGGATCGATTATCGATTGGGATTAGAGATCTATTTTCGGCCCGCTACATCTGGCGCCCGAATAGGGACGTGAGACTTCGAAACTGGGAGCGTGACTGGATTGGATTGCAGTCCATACCCAATTAGTGTGACAAGTAGTTTGATTGATTTTTCCCTCCTCCTATCTTTTTACTAACTTGGGAACAATGGCTGTAGCGGAAACATTGAATGAAGAAGTAGTGCGATTGAGACTGGAGTTGAGAAAGAAAGAAGAGGAGTGTGAAATGTTGCGGGGAATGATGGAGGGAATGGAGAATAAAATAAAAGGGATGAATGAAAAGACTGATAGGATGAAGAAGGAAATGGGAGACCGACAGGATCAGATGGACCGACGGATGCAGGACCTGTATAACATGATGATAGGGGCTGGATCAGCCCCAGGACCTACAACCACCACCCCTGCTCCTACTGAACTGAGTGAAAAGTGTTGGATTAGACTGAGAGCGCAAGGTGTGAATGGAAAGTCTGAAGCGGGAAACTGAATGGTAAGAGGGTACCTGCTGAAGTATCCTCTGGGTGCATGAGTGTGAGTAATGTGTTGGTAAGTCTGTCTAGTGTGAAAGTGCTGTCTGGTAGGAAGTATGAGTGTCTGAGTGTGAAGGTGGAGTTGAATGGAATTGAGTGTTTCGCTTTAATAGATTCTGGATGCAAGGCGAGCTTGGTGTATAAAGATGTGTATGACAAGTTTAGCGAGAAAGCCCTCCTGTCTGAGTGCAAGGGTAGTTTGGTAGGTATTGGTAATAGGAGAGTGCCTGTGATTGGAATGATAAGGTCACCTGTTCGAATGCATGGTATGATGATGAATGAATGTGAATTTTCTGTGATTGATAAGGTGAGTAGTGAGTATGGTGTGATTTTGGGGTATGATTTTATGAAAATGAATCGTATGGTTGTGCATCCTGCGAGTGATCAGATTGAGAGAAAGATTGGTAAAAATGGGGTGTATAAGTTGTATGTAGGGAAAGATGGTAGCGTTTTGAGGAGTATGTTTACTGGTATTGAGGTGACTGCTATGGAGAATGTAAGGCTTGTGAAGGGTGAAAGGGTGTCTGTTAGAGTGAGTTGGAGTAAGGATGTTAGTTTGAATGTGAGTGAGAACACTGTGATATTGGATGGAACAGATGCGTGTTATAAGGTAAGGCATGTTGCTTGTGTGTTTGATGGCTTGATGAGAATGAATGATCCTTTTGTATGTGTGCAGGCGGACCCCAGTGTGAAAGGGCAGGTGAGGGGAATCCAAGTCGGAGATGTACTGGGCCACCTCTCCACTGTTGATGAGGTAGGTATGGATGATAGTACGGATATCAGGGTGAATGTTGCGAATGAAAAGACATGTGAATGGATGTATAATGAGGTGAAGGACATGGTGAAATTGGATGGATGTTTGACTGAGTATGAAAGGGAGGATGTGTATCGAATGATATTTGAGCGAAAGGGAGCCCTCAGTAAGGGTGATCTGGATTTCGGGGTTGCAAAGCTCCTGGAATTCAAGATTGTCCTGAAGGAGGACTCCCCAATCTATCAGCGGCCGAGGCATTTCCCACGTCCGGTTGCTGATGAGATTGAGGAGCAGTGTTTGGAATTGGAGCAATTGGGGGTGATTGAAGAGAGCGAGAGTGCATGGAATAGTCCAATTGTACCTGTACGTAAGCCGGATGGAAAATTGCATCTGTGTGTGGATTATCGAAAGGTGAATGAAAGGACTGTGAAAGAAAGGTTTCCGATGTGTGTGGTATCTGAGTGTGTGTATAGTATGCATGGGATGGAGTGGTTTACGAAGCTGGATCTGGTACGGGGGTATTACCAGATGCCCATTGCTGAGGAGAGCCGGCCAGTAACTGCCTTCTCTTCCTCAAAGAGGCATTACCAGTTCCGGAACCTCAGCTTTGGGTTGGCTAATGCTCCCGGAGCCTTCCAGCGGGCAATGAATGTTGTGTTGAGTAAGTTTGCGAGTAAGAATGTGATTGCGTTTATAGATGATATTTTGATTATGACTGAGACTTTTGAGGAGCATATGAGATTGGTGAATGATGTGTTGAGAACGTTGGAGAGTGTTGGTGTGAAGGTGAAAGTGGCGAAGTGTGAATGGTTTGCGAAAGAAGTGGAATTCCTTGGGCATATGGTGAGTGAGAATGGATTGCGTAAATCATCAAAGTATGTTGAGAAGGTGCGAATGTTTCCTAAACCGGTGACTGTGAAGCAACTGAAGTCATTTTTGGGTTTGATTGAGTTCCAGCGAAAGTTTATACGTGATTGTTCTGGTGTGAGTAAGCCTCTGACTGAGTGGATGGGCAAGAAAGGTAGTACGGTTGTCAAGTGGAATGATAAGATGAATGAGGCGTATGAGAGACTGAAAGAGGCAGCGGCTGAAGATGTTGAATTGGCTTACCCAGATTATAGTGTAAATGCTAAAATGCTTGAATTGTATACAGATGCGAGTGGGTATTGTATGGGAGGTTTTCTGATGCAAGAGCAGCGTTTGAATGGAGAGAATGTCAGGCGAATAATTGGGTATGTATCCAAGGCTATGAATGTTGCAGAACGAAAGTATTCGACTGTGGAACGAGAGCTGGCTGCGATAAGATATTGTTTGAAAGTGTTGCGTCCATTTTTGTATGGTGTGAGGTTTGTGATAAAAACCGATCATCAACCTCTTGTGTATCTGCAGCGTATGAAGTGGGCTGATAGTAGGATTGCAAGGACTTTGGAAGATTTGAGTGACTTTGACTATGTGATTGAGTATGTGCCTGGTGAACGGAATGGAGTGGCTGATTTGATGTCAAGGTATCCTGGTACGAATGATGAAAATGTGTGTGGAGTGAGTGATCCTGAGTATTTGCCGAAAGGAATTATGAATGGAAAAGAGAGTAAGGGTGGTGGTGATTCCTTGTTTGAGAGTGTATGGAATGGTTTGCAAGATTTGAAGAGTGATGGAGTAGATGTGAGAGTGCCCGATAGTGTAGATGATTTAAGGAAGGAGGTAATGAATGAAGTGTGTACTAAGCCTGAAAGCATTGGTATGGCAAAGGTGCGGAACTTCATGAAAGAATTGAGAGCGATGTGTATGCAAGGGGTCCAGCCATTTCAGGAAGTGTTGATTGTAGTGAGTCGTTTGTATGGAGTGATTGTTTATGTGCACTTTGGTGGTGAGAGGCCGATTGTGTACAAGGATGAGAAGATGAAGGGTTTGAATCCTAATGTGGTACATCTGCAATGTTTGAGCGGTGTGCACTACAATTGGGTAATTGAAAAGTGTTCATATATAAGAGAGAAGAATGATTGTCTGGATGAAGATGAGTGTGTGTTGAGTGATGATATGGGAGTTAATGACAGTGTGGATATCAGTGCTGATGTTGGTGTGCTTGTTCCTTCTGTGTATTGCGAACATGGTGGACCTGATATGATGGAAGCGAGAGTGAAAGTTGGTGAAAGGTTGTTCTGTGGTTTGATTGATACTGGAGCGCAAGTGTCTTTAGTGAATGAGAAGATTCTGAGTAAGTATGATGAGTTTAAATGTTGCGAGCATAAACCTGTGAAGTTACGGATAAGTGGATTAGGGAATGGCTTGATAGTGGCATGGGAACAGGTTAGTCTGAAAGTGAGTTTGGGTAATGGTATGAATGTGAAGCATGACTTTGTGATTCTGAAAGGTGAGCAAATGCCTTGTTGTTTCTTGCTTGGTGTAGACTCTATGAGATTGAATGATTTGTCTTTGGATGCTGATAAGGATCGTCTTATGAAAGGTGAATGTGAGGTGATGAGGTTGAATGAGTGTGCAAAGAATGTTGTCAAGTTTTGTGGCATGATTGAGTTGGTCATGGATGATGAGAATGAGATTTTAAGTGATGATGATATTCTAGAGATGCAAGAGATGTGTCCTTTTGTTAGTGAGTTGAAGAGGTGTGTAATGATGCGTGTTGATTTGAATGAATGGCCAGAGTGTTTAAGTGATTTTAAAAGGTATGCTAAGGATTTTGTTGTTTGTATGGATGTTGTATATTTTGTGAGGCATGTGAAGGGTGGTGATGATATATATGTACCTGTGATGTCCTTAGTTGGTATGATTGGTTTGCTAAAGGTTGTGCATGATAATTATGGGCATATGGGTAAATTTAAGCTGTGGGAGTGTATGAAGGAGCATGTGTTCCACCCGTTTCTGAGAACTGTTGTGAATGATGTTGCAACTACGTGTGAAAGGTGCAAGGTGTGCAAGTGAAACCACCGATGTTGAAAGTTGATGCGAAAGAACCGTTTGAATTGGTAGTGATTGATTGTGTGTCTTTGCCGCGTACGAGTGCTGGGAATGTTGGTATGGTTGTGATGGTTGACCATAAAAGTAAGTTTGTGTATGCAGCGCCTGTGAGAGATAAAAGGAGTGTGACTGTTGCGTGTGTGGTTGAGCAGTTGTTCTTTCCTATGTGTGTATGGAAGCCTAGAAGATGTCTGAGTGATAATGGGCCTGAATTTGTAGGGGAAGTGTTTGAGCAAATGTTGAGAGAGAATGGTGTGGAGCATGTGAGAACAACTCTGTATGTACCGTCTTCAAATGGATTGGCTGAACGGACTATAAAAACCTTGTGTGAGATGTTGAGAATGATGAGTACGACAGTGAATGACTGGGATGTGTGTCTGGGGAGAGTGTTGTGGGCGTATAATTCAACTGTGCATAGTGCAACTGGAATGTCCCCATGTCAGTTTGTGATGAATTTTGAAAGGCGAGTGAAAGATAGGTTTCGTTTGAGTAAAGTCAGCAGAGTGTATGGCGTGAGGCGCATGAAAGGTTCCGTTCATTTGAATTAGGTACAAAAGTATTGAAGGTGAAAGAAGTGAAGGGTAGGTTGAATGTATCAAAGATGAGTGAGAAGTTTGATGGACCTTATAGAGTTATGAGAGTTTGGGAAAATGGGGTAACGTATGTTTTGGAGAGTTTGAATGATGGCATGACTGAGAGAGTGCGGGCTCATCAGAGTCAGTTAAGGAGATGGAGAGAACCTCCTGACTACCTGGTGAGCCATCCGGTGTATGGACTGTGTAGAGAGAGAGGTAAAGTGCATGATGATGAGATTGAATGTGATAGTATGGATCTGTCTGGGAAAGAGCTAGTCTTAGTCTCGAGGAGTAGAAAGCGTACAAAGAAGGGTGAAAGGAAGAATGCAAGTATGAATGAAAGTAAGTCTGAGCAGAGTGTTTCTGGTATGGGGGATCTTGAAAGGGAGATTGAGTTTTTGCGTAAACAGGTGAGTGATTTGGCTGGTATAAGTAGACGAGTGAGTGAGCTGCCTGTGCCTGATTTTTCTGGTTTTGGGAACAGTATGAATGATAGTGTGTTTGGGCAGAATGAACCTAGTGTGGCTGATTTTTCGGGTTTTATGAATGGTAATAGTAGGGGTGAGTTTGATGTAGTGAATGATGAAGTGGCTGATTTTTCAGGTTTCTGGTGGGAACCAGTCGAAGGGGTTTCTGGTATGCCTGTTGAGAATACAGGGGATGTGAGTGACCTGTCTGTTTCGCAAGAATGTACCTTGAGTTGGATGAGAGCTGTGAGTGAGGAGCTGATGAATGGGGGTATGAAGAGTGAGGGTTCTGAACGGAAGAGTATGAAAGAATTCTGTCGTGAGATGGGAGAACTGGTAATGAGGGCTAAGAGTATGGTTGATGAGATGATAAATAGTGACGA
Organism: Ceratothoa steindachneri; assembly: GCA_963969495.1. Taxonomy (NCBI): domain Eukaryota; kingdom Metazoa; phylum Arthropoda; class Malacostraca; order Isopoda; family Cymothoidae; genus Ceratothoa; species Ceratothoa steindachneri. Next base: position 813,237 of record OZ018322.1, read on the forward strand.
TGAGACTGAGAGGATGACTGACGAACAACCCCGACTAATTGCTACGCGTAGCCAGGGACCAGTAGAAGAGTGTGAATGGGTGCAGAAAGGTGCGATTGAGCACAAGTGGTACCGTGGAGAGTGATTGAAAGGGTTTAGTGAGTGGCTGGTCAAATGGCTTAAGGAAGGAGGGGTGTGGTGGGGCGAATGTGAGTGTGTGTAAAAGGGCCATTCTCCCACCCCTTTTCTCAGTACCCTTGTGGTGGGGCGAATGTGAGTGTGTGTAAAAGGGCCATTCTCCCACCCCTTTTCTCAGTACCCTCTCCCTCCCTCTGTAAGAATGTGTGTGAATGGGAATGGGTTTGTTTTATTTTTGTTTAATTCATGTATAAAATGATTACCATGTTTTTCTTTCTTTCCAGGCGTTATTCTGGAAAGATAATAGCTAATTTTAAGATATCACTCTATTAAGATATTACTTTGTATTAAGAAAATTTAACGAAGCGTTATTCTGGAAAGAGAGAGAGTGGAAGTGTGGACTGGAAGAAAGAGGGGTTCTGTAGAAGAGTGCTCCACCCAGCCCTGAGAGGAGGGCTTTTGTGTCTCTATCCACCTGAACCGCCATACCTGCCTTCGTTGACAATCCTGCCTCCTTCTAGTTAACCAACTACCACCCACCTCCAGCAAGACATAGCGCGTGTCCCCTTTTCGTTCGGTTGTGGTTGTGTTTTTTGTTTTGTCTAGAATTTACGTAAATTGTTGTATCCGCCCGTTATAAGATTCTCGTTTGGTATCATTATTTTTATTTGGGAATTTAGCCTCATTTTGAAGTGTGCACACTTCCCTAGTAAAATATAAAATTTTTGTAAATATAAACTGTAGCTATCATTGTATTTTTTTTGTAAGTAAAGGGACTGTATATACAATCCGTTTTATTCTCCCTCGATTTCTCACGTCCGGACAGTGTAGGAAGCGGGTTGGATCGATTATCGATTGGGATTAGAGATCTATTTTCGGCCCGCTACATTTGGCGCCCGAATAGGGACGTGAGACTTCGAAACTGGGAGCGTGACTGGATTGGATTGCAGTCCATACCCAATTAGTGTGACAGGTAGTTTGATTGATTTTTCCCTCCTCCTATCTTTTTACTAACTTGGGAACAATGGCTGTAGCGGAAACATTGAATGAAGAAGTAGTGCGATTGAGACTGGAGTTGAGAAAGAAAGAAGAGGAGTGTGAAATGTTACGGGAAATGATGGAGGGAATGGAGAATAAAATAAAAGGGATGAATGAAAAGACTGATAGGATGAAGAAGGAAATGGGAGACCGACAGGATCAGACGGACCGACGGATGCAGGACTTGTATGACATGATGAAGGGGTCAGGACCGGCCCTAGGACCCTCGACCTTGACCCCTGCTCCGACTGAAGGGGATAAGACTAATGGGATCAATGGGAGTGTGTGCGAGTCTAGAGAGGATAGGGTGATTATGAGTGATAGGAAGGACGGAGAATGGAAGAGAGTTGAATGCAAGAGAAGAAGGAAGAGTGGTGCAAAGGGGAAGGATAGGAAGGTAAGAGGCAAGAGTGTGGACTCATTGTACTCGGATGAAGGAGAGAGTGATGGTATGATTGATATGAGTGAGAGTGAAGTGAATGTGGGAAAGGGTATTTTGATAAGGGAAGTGCCAAAGATAGATAGATTTAGGTTACATGGTGGGAAAAGTGTGGAAGAATTCTTTTGGGAATTTGAGCGATATTGTAAGCTCAAGTACCCGGAGAATAAGGGATACTGGATGAATGTTTTGGGGGAATGTTTGGAGGGAAAAGTATTGGAGTTTTTCCGCGTGATTACAAGTGTGGGGGAACCAAGGTACGATGTGGTGAAGAAGCGGATGATTGGACAGGTGAAACGAATGAAAGAGAGTGTGAAGTATAAAAGGGTAAATGAATTTGAGAAGGCTCGAATTGGGAAGAGTGAAAGTGTGAATATGTATGCACATAGGCTTGAGAGTATGGCAAGAACGAGGTATGGTGATGATGATGTAAATGAATGTAAACCACTCATGAGGAAGTTTTTGGACACGATCCCATGAAAGGTGAGTGAATGGCTGGGTGGAAAGAGAAAGGAGAGAGTGAGACTGACAGGTGAACGGTTGATGTGGGAGGATGTGTTGGAACTGTTAGAAGATGGACGATTTGATGATGAAAGCGATCTAGAAGAGGATGGATGGTACAGTGTGAATGTTGGGGGTAAGAAGCCCAGGAGCTTTCATCCACCCCAGCAGTTTGTCAGCTACAGGGATGCCCTGAAGGCTGCACCAGCTGGAGTGATGTCAAACTTCCTGGGCCGGCAGAATGGATGGGCAAATGGAGGGTGGTCGAATGGAAGGGGGCAGATGAATTTCAAGCGTGGGAACGGATATATGAGAGAGAAACCGAGGTATGTCCCAGCAAATGAGAGACCGAATGGTGTGAGAAAGATTGTGGAATGTTGTCGGTGTGGAAGGAAAGGTCATATGTTGGCAGAATGTAGGTGGACATCTGGTGCGTGTTTTGGGTGTGGTAAGAAAGGGCATATGATAAAGGATTGCCAGGAAAGTGTGAAAGAGTGCTTCGAGTGTAAAGAAATAGGCCATTTGAAGAAAGATTGTCCGAGGTTGAATGGTGGAGCAACTGGTGGGGAAAGTATGAAATATGCATGTGGTAATTGTGGAAAGGCTGGTCATTATGCAAGGATGTGTCGTGACCAGAGGAATGTATGTAGCTATTGTGCGATGGAAGGACATTCAAGTGAAAAGTGTTGGATTAGACTGAGAGCGCAAGGTGTGAATGGAAAGTCTGAAGCGGGAAACTGAATGGTAAGAGGGTACCTGCTGAAGTATCCTCTGGGTGCATGAGTGTGAGTAATGTGTTGGTAAGTCTGTCTAGTGTGAAAGTGCTGTCTGGTAGGAAGTATGAGTGTCTGAGTGTGAAGGTGGAGTTGAATGGAATTGAGTGTTTGGCTTTAATAGATTCTGGATGCAAGGCGAGCTTGGTGTATAAAGATGTGTATGACAAGTTTAGCGAGAAAGCCCTCCTGTCTGAGTGCAAGGGTAGTTTGGTAGGTATTGGTAATAGGAGAGTGCCTGTGATTGGAATGATAAGGTCACCTGTTCGAATGCATGGTATGATGATGAATGAATGTGAATTTTCTGTGGTTGATAAGGTGAGTAGTGAGTATGGTGTGATTTTGGGGTATGATTTTATGAAAATGAATCGTATGGTTGTGCATCCTGCGAGTGATCAGATTGAGAGAAAGATTGGTAAAAATGGGGTGTATAAGTTGTATGTAGGGAAAGATGGTAGCGTTTTGAGGAGTGTGTTTACTGGTATTGAGGTGACTGCTATGGAGAGTGTAAGACTTGTGAAGGGTGAAAGGGTGTCTGTTAGAGTGAGTTGTAGTAAGGATGTTAGTTTGAATGTGAGTGAGAACACTGTGATATTGGATGGAAAGGATGCGTGTTATAAGGTAAGGCGAGTTGCTTGTGTGTTTGATGGCTTGATGAGAATGAATGATCCTTTTGTATGTGTGCAGGCAGACCCCAGTGTGAAAGGGCAGGTGAGGGGAATCCAAGTCGGAGATGTACTGGGCCACCTCTCCACTGTCAATGAGGTAGGTATGGATGATAGTACGGATATCAGGGTGAATGTTGCGAATGAAAAGACATGTGAATGGATGTATAATGAGGTGAAGGACATGGTGAAATTGGATGGATGTTTGACTGAGTATGAAAGGGAGGATGTGTATCGAATGATATTTGAGCGAAAGGGAGCCCTCAGTAAGGGTGATCTGGATTTCGGGGTTGCAAAGCTCCCGGAATTCAAGATTGTCCTGCAGGAGGACTCCCCAATCTATCAGCGGCTGAGGCATTTCCCACGTCCGGTTGCTGAAGAGATTGAGGAGCAGTGTTTGGAATTGGAGCAATTGGGGGTGATTGAGGAGAGTGAGAGTGCATGGAATAGTCCAATTGTACCTGTACGTAAGCCGGATGGAAGATTGCGTCTGTGTGTGGATTATCGAAAGGTGAATGAAAGGACTGTGAAAGAAAGGTTTCCGATGTGTGTGGTATCTGAGTGTGTGTATAGTATGCATGGGATGGAGTGGTTTACGAAGCTGGATCTGGTACGGGGGTATTACCAGATGCCCATTGCTGAGGAGAGCCGGCCAGTAACTGCCTTCTCTTCCTCAAAGAGGCATTACCAGTTCCGGAACCTCAGCTTTGGGTTGGCTAATGCTCCCGGAGCCTTCCAGCGGGCAATGAATATTGTGTTGAGTAAGTTTGCGAGTAAGAATGTGATTGCGTTTATAGATGATATTTTGATTATGACTGAGACTTTTGAGGAGCATATGAGATTGGTGAATGATGTGTTGAGAACGTTGGAGAGTGTTGGTGTGAAGGTGAAAGTGGCGAAGTGTGAATGGTTTGCGAAAGAAGTGGAATTCCTTGGGCATATGGTGAGTGAGAATGGATTGCGTAAATCATCAAAGTATGTTGAGAAGGTGCGAATGTTTCCTAAACCGGTGACTGTGAAGCAACTGAAGTCATTTTTGGGTTTGATTGAGTTCCAGCGAAAGTTTATATGTGATTGTTCTGGTGTGAGTAAGCCTCTGACTGAGTGGATGGGCAAGAAAGGTAGTACGGTTGTCAAGTGGAATGATAAGATGAATGAGGCGTATGAGAGACTGAAGGAGGCAGCGGCTGAAGATGTTGAATTAGCTTACCCAGATTATAGTGTAAATGCTAAAATGCTTGAATTGTATACAGATGCGAGTGCGTATTGTATGGGAGGTTTTCTGATGCAAGAGCAGCGTTTGAATGGAGAGAATGTCAGGCGAATAATTGGGTATGTATCCAAGGCTATGAATGTTGCAGAACGAAAGTATTCGACTGTGGAACGAGAGCTGGCTGCGATAAGATATTGTTTGAAAGTGTTGCGTCCATTTTTGTATGGTGTGAGGTTTGTGATAAAAACCGATCATCAACCTCTTGTGTATCTGCAGCGTATGAAGTGGGCTGATAGTAGGATTGCAAGGACTTTGGAAGATTTGAGTGACTTTGACTATGTGATTGAGTATGTGCCTGGTGAACGGAATGGAGTGGCTGATTTGATGTCAAGGTATCCTGGTACGAATGATGAAAATGTGTGTGGAGTGAGTGATCCTGAGTATTTGCCGAAAGGAATTATGAATGGAAAAGAGAGTAAGGGTGGTGGTGATTCCTTGTTTGAGAGTGTATGGAATGGTTTGCAAGATTTGAAGAGTGATGGAGTAGATGTGAGAGTGCCCGATAGTGTAGATGATTTAAGGAAGGAGGTAATGAATGAAGTGTGTACTAAGCCTGAAAGCATTGGTATGGCAAAGGTGCGGAACTTCATGAAAGAATTGAGAGCGATGTGTATGCAAGGGGTCCCGCCATTTCAGGAAGTGTTGATTGTAGTGAGTCGTTTGTATGGAGTGATTGTTTATGTGCACTTTGGTGGTGAGAGGCCGATTGTGTACAAGGATGAGAAGATGAAGGGTTTGAATCCTAATGTGGTACATCTGCAATGTTTGAGCGGTGTGCACTACAATTGGGTAATTGAAAAGTGTTCATATATAAGAGAGAAGAATGATTGTCTGGATGAAGATGAGTGTGTGTTGAGTGATGATATGGGAGTTAATGACAGTGTGGATATCAGTGCTGATGTTGGTGTGCTTGTTCCTTCTGTGTATTGCGAACATGGTGGACCTGATATGATGGAAGCGAGAGTGAAAGTTGGTGAAAGGTTGTTCTGTGGTTTGATTGATACTGGAGCGCAAGTGTCTTTAGTGAATGAGAAGATTCTGAGTAAGTATGATGAGTTTAAATGTTGCGAGCATAAACCTGTGAAGTTACGGATAAGTGGATTAGGGAATGGCTTGATAGTGGCATGGGAACAGGTTAGTCTGAAAGTGAGTTTGGGTAATGGTATGAATGTGAAGCATGACTTTGTGATTCTGAAAGGTGAGCAAATGCCTTGTTGTTTCTTGCTTGGTGTAGACTTTATGAGATTGAATGATTTGTCTTTGGATGCTGATAAGGATCGTCTTATGAAAGGTGAATGTGAGGTGATGAGGTTGAATGAGTGTGCAAAGAATGTTGTCAAGTTTTGTGGCATGATTGAGTTGGTCATGGATGATGAGAATGAGATTTTAAGTGATGATGATATTCTAGAGATGCAAGAGATGTGTCCTTTTGTTAGTGAGTTGAAGAGGTGTGTAATGATGCGTGTTGATTTGAATGAATGGCCAGAGTGTTTAAGTGATTTTAAAAGGTATGCTAAGGATTTTGTTGTTTGTATGGATGTTGTATATTTTGTGAGGCATGTGAAGGGTGGTGATGATATGTATGTACCTGTGATGGCCTTAGTTGGTATGATTGGTCTGGTGAAGGTTGTGCATGATAATTATGGGCATATGGGTAAGTTTAAGCTGTGGGAGTGTATGAAGGAGCATGTGTTCCACCCGTTTCTGAGAACTGTTGTGAATGATGTTGCAACTACGTGTGAAAGGTGTCAGAAGCGAAAGGTGCAAGGTGTGCAAGTGAAACCACCGATGTTGAAAGTTGGTGCGAAAGAACCGTTTGAATTGGTAGTGATTGATTGTGTGTCTTTGCCGCGTACGAGTGCTGGGAATGTTGGTATGGTTGTGATGGTTGACCATAAAAGTAAGTTTGTGTATGCAGCGCCTGTGAGAGATAAAAGGAGTGTGACTGTTGCGCGTGTGGTTGAGCAGTTGTTTTTTCCTATGTGTGTATGGAAGCCTAGAAGATGTCTGAGTGATAATGGGCCTGAATTTGTAGGGGAAGTGTTTGAGCAAATGTTGAGAGAGAATGGTGTGGAGCATGTGAGAACAACTCCGTATGTACCGTCTTCAAATGGATTGGCTGAACGGACTATAAGAACCTTGTGTGAGATGTTGAGAATGATGAGTACAACAGTGAATGACTGGGATGTGTGTCTGGGGAGAGTGTTGTGGGCGTATAATTCAACTGTGCATAGTGCAACTGGAATGTCCCCATGTCAGTTTGTGATGAATTTTGAAAGGCGAGGGAAAGATAGGTTTCGTTTGAGTGAAAGTGAGCAGAGTGTATGGCGTGAGGCGCATGAAAGGTTCCGTTCATTTGAATTAGGTACAAAAGTATTGAAGGTGAAAGAAGTGAAGGGTAGGTTGAATGTATCAAAGATGAGTGAGAAGTTTGATGGACCTTATAGAGTTGTGAGGGTTTGGGAAAATGGAGTGACATATGTTTTGGAGAGTTTGAATGACGGCATGACTGAAAGAGTGCGGGCTCATCAGAGTCAGTTAAGGAGATGGAGAGAACCTCCTGACTACCTGGTGAGCCATCCGGTGTATGGACTGTGTAGAGAAAGAGGTAAAGTGCATGATGATGAGATTGAATGTGATAGTATGGATCTGTCTGGGAAAGAGCTAGTCTTAGTCTCGAGGAGTAGAAAGCGTACAAAGAAGGGTGAAAGGAAGAATGCAAGTATGAATGAAAGTAAGTCTGAGCAGAGTGTTTCTGGTATGGGGGATCTTGAAAGGGAGATTGAGTTTTTGCGTAAACAGGTGAGTGATTTGGCTGGTATAAGTAGACGAGTGAGTGAGCTGCCTGTGCCTGATTTTTCTGGTTTTGGGAACAGTATGAATGATAGTGTGTTTGAGCAGAATGAACCTAGTGTGGCTGATTTTTCGGGTTTTATGAATGGTAATAGTAGGGGTGAGTTTGATGTAGTGAATGATGAAGTGGCTGATTTTTCAGGTTTCTGGTGGGAACCAGTCGAAGGGGTTTCTGGTATGCCTGTTGAGAATACAGGGGATGTGAATGACCTGTCTGTTTCGCAAGAATGTACCTTGAGTTGGATGAGAGCTGTGAGTGAGGAGCTGATGAATGGGGGTATGAAGAGTGAGGGTTCTGAACGGAAGAGTATGAAAGAATTCTGTCGTGAGATGTGAGAACTGGTAATGAGGGCTAAGAGTATGGTTGATGAGATGATAAATAGTGACGATGAGACTGACAGGACGACTGACTAACAACCCCTACTAATTGCTACGCGTAGCCAGGGACCAGTAGACGAGTGTGAATGGGTGCAGAAGGGTGCGATTGAGCACAAGTGGTACCGTGAAGAGTGATTGAAAGGGTTTAGTGAGTGGCTGGTCGAATGGCTTAAGGAAGGAGGGGTGTGGTGGGGCGAATGTGAGTGTGTGTAAAAGGGCCATTCTCCCACCCCTTTTCTCAGTACCCTCTCCCTCCCTCTGTAAGAATGTGTGTGAATGGGAATGGGTTTGTTTTATTTTTGTTTAATTCATGTATAAAATGATTACCATGTTTTTCTTTCTTTCCAGGCGTTATTCTGGAAAGATAATAGCTAATTTTAAGATATCACTCTATTAAGATATTACTTTGTATTAAGAAAATTTAACGAAGCGTTATTCTGGAAAGAGAGAGAGTGGAAGTGTGGACTGGAAGAAAGAGGGGTTCTGTAGAAGAGTGCTCCACCCAGCCCTGAGAGGAGGGCTTTCGTGTCTCTATCCACCTGAACCGCCATACCTGCCTTCGTTGACAATCCTGCCTCCTTCTAGTTAACCAACTACCACCCACCTCCAGCAAGACATAGCGCGTGTCCCCTTTTCGTTCGGTTGTGGTTGTGTTTTTTGTTTTGTCTAGAATTTACGTAAATTGTTGTATCCGCCCGTTATAAGATTCTCGTTTGGTATCATTATTTTTATTTGGGAATTTAGCCTCATTTTGAAGTGTGCACACTTCCCTAGTAAAATATAAAATTTTTGTAAATATAAACTGTAGCTATCATTGTATTTTTTTTGTAAGTAAAGGGACTGTATATACAATCCGTTTTATTCTCCCTCGATTTCTCACGTCCGGACAGTGTAGGAAGCGGGTTGGATCGATTATCGATTGGGATTAGAGATCTATTTTCAGGCCCGCTACACCCTCTCCCTCCCTCTGTAAGAATGTGTGTGAATGGGAATGGGTTTGTTTTATTTTTGTTTATTTCATGTATAAAATGATTACCATGTTTTTCTTTCTTTCCAGGCGTTATTCTGGAAAGATAGTAGCTAATTTTGAGATATTACTATAATAAGATTGTACTTTGTTTAAATTAATCTTTTATCAAAGCGTTATTCTGGAAAGAGGTAAGCTAGTCGATGTATTTTCGGGTAATGCCCACTTATTAGTTTCGCCATCCATGTATAAATAAATGGGTCATAAAGGAGGATATATCTCTTCCACAGAGAGTGGAAGTGTGGACTGGTAGCAAGAGGGGTTCTATAGACGAGTGCTCCACCCAGCCCTGAGAGGAGGGCTTTCGTGCCTCGCTAACCACCTGAACCGCCATACCCGCCTTCGTTGACAATCCTGCCTCCTTCTAAGTTAGCCAACTACCACCCACCTCCAGCAAGTGATAGCGCGTGCCCCCTTTTCGTTCGGTTGTGGTTGTGTTTTTTTGTTTTGTCTAGAATATAAGTAAATTGTTGTATCCGCCGGTTATAAGATTCTCGTTTGGTATCGTATTTTGATTGGGGAATTTAGCCTCATTTTGAAGTGTGCACACATCCCTAGTAAATATAAAATTGTTGTAAATATATAAACTGTAACTATCATTGTATTTTTTTTGTAAGTAAAGGGACTGTATATACAATCCGTTTTATTCTCCCTCGATTTCTCATGTCCGGACAGTGTAGGAAGCGGGTTGGATCGATTATCGATTGGGATTAGAGATCTATTTAAGGCCCGCTACACTGTCATGTTCACTAAGTATAAGAACCTTACCCAGATCCCCTTTATTATATCCTTTTACCCATTTGAAGACTTCAATCAATTCCCCTCTGACTCTTCTCCTTTCCAATGTATGTAGATTGAGTTTTCTGAGCCTTTCACCATAAGGTAAGTTCCTTAGCCCACCAATCATCTTTGTCATTCTTCTCTGCACAGACTCAAGCAAATCAATATCCTTCCTATAATATGGTGACCAAAATTGTACTGCATAGTCTAGATGAGGCCTAACTAGCGCGAGATACAGTTTTAGAATGACTTCAGCACTCTTATTGCTTACACTCCTAATGAATCCCAATATCCTATTAGCTTTATTCTTAGCATTTAGGCATTGCTTTCTAGGACGAAGGTCTGAACTTACCAAAATACCCAAGTCTCTCTCACAATCAGTCGTTCCTAAAATTCTCCCATTTAATTTATAACTATTCAATGGATTATTTCTACCTATACTAAGTACACTACATTTGTCTATGTTAAACTTCATTTGCCATTTCTCCGCCCAATTAGACAGAATGGTCAATTCCTCCTGTATTACAACAGCATCAGAATCAGACCTAATGGCCCTACCTAGCTTAGTATCATCAGCAAATTGACTCAGGTCACTACTTATACCTATGTCAAGATCATTAATATAAATTAAGAATAGCAAGGGACCCAAAACAGATCCTTGCAGAACTCCACTGCTAACACACCCCCACTCAGATTTAACTCCATCTATACTAACTCTTTGCTGTCTGTCACCAAGCCATGACTGAATCCACCTAAATATACTGCCATCTATCCTGTGTGCTTTAACTTTTCTCAGAAGCCGTAAGTGTGGCACTCGATCAAAAGCCTTACTAAAGTCCAAGTATAAAATATCATAGTTTTCATCATTATCTGCTGCTTCATACACCTTACTATAAAAAGACAGCAAATTAGTCAGACAGGACTTACCCTTACTAAAGCCATGCTGTGATTCTTTTATCAACTTATGCTTATCCAAGTGATCTCTAATATTCCTTGCTATAATAGATTCCATCATTTTCCCTACCACTGATGTCAAACTTACTGGTCTGTAATTAGACATATTTGTTTTATCCCTCTTCTTAAATATAGGTATCACATTGGCTTTCTTCCATGCCACTGGCACAATGCCACTCTCCAATGATTTTCTAAAGATGCATGCTAGGGGCTCACTTAACACATCCTTACATTCTTTCAAAATTCTAGGAAAGAGCTCATCAGGACCAGGTGCTTTACTACTTTTGATTTTTTCAATTTCTTTTGTCACTATCTCCTTTGTGATCAAGATATCCTTTAATTTCTCTTCATCATTACCCCGAAAGATCATTGACACCTCGGGTATATTTAGAGTATCCTCCTGTGTAAATACTGAGAGAAAAAAGTCATTTAGCATTCCAGCCATTGAGTCCCTATCACTCACTAATTCTCCATTGGAATCTATAAGTGGGCCTATTTTATCTCTAACCTTAGTTTTGTATAATTGATAAAAACTTTTAGGATTTTCCTTTGCCCTATTTGCCACTTTAATTTCATAATTTCTCCTTGCTACTCTAACTAACATTTTAACATCTCTTGCTAGTTCATTATATCTCTGCCTTAAAGAATCCTCTCCATTTTTTATTTTCCTATAAATGCCCTTTTTAATGCCAATATAATGCTTAGTTTTATGTCATCCATTTTGGGGTCATTATTTTTAGTCCTAATCTCCTTATATGGAATGTTACTCATCTGACCTGTAATTAATTGCTCAATTATTCTTTCATACTCCTCTTCAATTGTAATATCTTCCTCCTGGTGATTATTGTCTCCACTAACTGATATCATTGAATCTATTCCTGAATTGATTTCATTGCCTGGTTTCTGTACAACTGCCTCCAGGTAAGTCCTTAGCCCATTATAATTTGGTCTTCTAAAGTCAGGAATTTTAACATTGTTCATGCTACTATCAATACCATTCCATTTCATCTTGAATCTAATTTCACAATGGTCACTATTACCCAAATTTCCTCCAATCTCAGTATCCTTAATAACTTCTTCCCTATTTGTCAGAACTAAATCCAGTATAAAATTACCTCTAGTTGGTTCATTAATAATCTGCCTCAGAAAATTATCTTGGACAACATTAAAAAATTTCTCAGCCTCTTGATCACCCACAAGAGCTTCCCAGTCTATATTTCTGTAATTAAAATCGCACATTATACACAAATGCTTACTTCTACATGCCTGTTCTATCTCCTGCCACAGAAGATTTCAAGCTTCCTTACTAAGATTTGGTGGTCTGTATAATAATCCTATGACAAGCTTGTTTTTACCTTCCTTTACATTTAGCCATAATGACTGTGTTATCTAATTTAATTGTACTGTTTACACAACACTGGAGATTATCTTTAATATAAATAATAACCCCTCCTCCTCTCTTCCTATTCCTATCTGTATGGAACATGTTAAAGCCTTCAATCTCAACCTCAGGTTTAAAGTGATTACCTGCCAAATCAAGGCATGACTCTGTTATCGCAATTATATCAAAATTCTCTTCACTCGCTAACGTTCTTAAGAGATCTATCTTATTCTTTATACTCTGACCATTTGTGTAGTATATTTTTAAGGTTTTTTATTATTCCCATCTTTATTGCATCATGCTTTTTTATTCCTAGTTATCTGCTCATTCACTTGTGCATTAGTCCCCCTATAACGCATCAGTATGCCCTCCCCCCTAGCTATTCCTCTATCTCTGCATCCCTTCCATTTCCTACACCTGCCCTCTATTCGTGTTATTCCCTTACCTCTAACAGCTTCTAGTTTCCCACCCGTAAGGACCTAATCACACTATCCAGTTCCCTCATAGAACCTCAATACCTGCCCGACTAAGATGGAGCCCATCCATCGCATACAACCTCCTATTCTCGTAAAACCCACCCCAGACATCTACAAACACCAATTCTCTCTCCTCACACAGTCCTTTCACAAATTCATTCAAACCAATTGCACGTGACAACCATTCTACCCCCACATCCAATCTCGGAAGCACACCAGAAACAACACCTTTTACCCTGCTTTTACTCATCCTTTCCACTAACCTTTTATACTGCTCACGTAACTCACATGTACCCACCTTCTCTACATCATTCACTCCCACATGCGTAATCACAACTGCATCCCTCTCACACCCAGAAACCAGCCTATCATACCTCTCACAAACATCACTTACACCAGCACCCGGCAGACAAACTCTCATTCCCTTCCACTTGCTATCACTCAACTTTCTATCTAAATACCTAATCTGAGAGTCACCCATCACTAGCACCTCAGTCATTCTCCTATTCTATCTTGCCCTAACATTCCCTCCCTCCTGCTCTCAGTCACACTACCACCCATCCTGCTTTCATCCACAATCACACCAGGCAAATCACTTTCACACTCTTCCTCTCTCAGGACATTGAATCTGTTAGTCAACCTAACAGGTTCTATGTCCTTCCTTTTCAAACACCTAATCTGTCCTAACTCATCTATCCTATCCATTTTCACCCACCATTCATCATCACTCACAACTTCCACACTGTTCCCAGTCCTAGCCCTATCTTCCACCCTCTTAGCACTAATCTCACCCTTCAATCGCACACTTGCATCTCTTCTCACCTCAAACACCAAATCATTCAACCTCTTACATTCCCCACTCAACCTCCTAACCTCCCCTTCCAGAAAACACACACAGCATTCAGTTACATTCACTCTCCTTTCAACTCCACATGCATCACACACCACATATACACTACTTTCAAACGGCATGCTCTCACCATCTATACAAACAGCCATACTCTCAGAAATTTACTAAGGACAAAGTTAACACTCACCTCAAAAAATTCTTGCTCAGGATTGCTGCCAGTTATCTTCCCCAAAAGTATTAATCACTAATGTATTTATTACACAGTGATTGATGTATTAAATAAATACAAGAAAAACTACACACATAAATCAGTATTATATCCCAATCTTATAATGAGAATCAGGAGGTTCCTGTAAGACAACCTTCCAGAACAAAGCCAGACAGAAAAGGTGAAAGGTGTTGTGACAGGTGTGCTTCCAAGAATGGATGTTGGAGTAGAATGGATGTCTCGTGCGATTGGGCTGAATGATTATGTGAGGAGTATGTGTGAGATGGAAGGTGCCATGTTTGTGGATGTGTGGGATAGGTTTGTTGGAATGAAAGAAATGTATGCGATGGATGGACTGCATTTGAGTAGGAAGGGGGTAGATGTGTTGTGGGAGGAGTATGATCGTGTTATTGGGTGTTTGCGGGTGGGAAACTAGATATTAATAGTGGTTAGGAAACTATGAGAATGGACTTGGCAGATTACAGAAATAGGTTCCAAGGCGATAGAGTTCTTAGTCCTCTGAAAGTTATAAATAGTCAAGTGGTATCCGGCAGGACTCCCCTCCCTTCCCAGCTTGGGGTACCATGTTAGACCTCGATTATACTGGTTTTGTTTGCACATTTATCTTTTTTTTTGTTTCTTCTTGTCTCTTGGTTGGGTTATAGGCCTGTAATTGGATATTGTTATTGCAAATTGATCAAGCCCATTATTTTTTTTTGTTGTGTAAATAAGGAAGAGATCTCTTATAAATATTTACCCCATATTTTTCTTGTAAATAAAGGAGTGTACATACAATCCATTTCATTCTCCTTCAATTTCTAATGCCCAAATTAGTGTAGGAAGCGGGTTGGAACGATGGGATTAGAGTATAGATTTTTGGCCCGCTACAACATGAGCAACCATGTCATGTTCAGTAGTGAAGACCAAGTCGAGAGTGTTGCCTGCTCTTATGTTAGTAGGCTCAGTCACCCATTGTTGAAAACCCAGACACATAAAGCAGTTAAGGAAGGATGCATCATGGGCAGTGGAGGCAATGGGCACATCACCAGACTAGTCAATGCTTGGCAGATTGAAATCTTCCAGAAGGATTAATTCCTTACCAGGAGCAAAGTCCACTAGGAATGATTTAAGCTCACCATCATGAAGGTGGGAGTTAGAGGGAGGGCGATAAGCTGCTAGGATGTGAACTCTATAGGAGGGCAGGTAGACTCCTACCAAATTACTGACTTGTAGGTCAAGCGTAATATATGCCATGGTGTTGTGTATGTAAAGGCAGGTACCATGCTTAGCAGTGCCCTCAGAAGTATCTTTACGCACTATGCTATAGTTAGGAATGGCAACAAAGGAATTAGGAACAGAAGAAAGGAGCCATGTTTCAGTAATAGCTAAAATATCAATCTTATTGTGTGACATGAAGTAAGAAACTAAAGCTAACTTATTACTAATACTATTTACATTAATCTGGGAAATATTTACTGAACTAAAGGGGCAGAGTGAGGCACAGCACCAGCAGATGGCAGGCCATGCTGGGCACCGCCACCAATGTCACAAGAGGCTGGGTCAGCAGTGCCAGACCCAGCCCTTTGCTGGGCACCGGCAGCACCTACAGTGCCCACAGAACACTGTTGTCTAGCATACAACTCTTGTCTTTGGATGTAAGTTAAGTCTATTAAAATATATATGCTTGTGTTGTTCATTGGCCCTCAGTGTACTGGCTTTCTGGAGCAATTCCTGTCTCTTATCCATATCAGCACATTTAACCCTGTAAATACTACGCTCGCGATTGATGCAGTATATATCAAACCAGGGAACAATGGATGGCAAACTATTCCAGTAATCTTCCACTCTATTGGTAAAAAAAAAAAAATTTCTAACATCCAACCTGCACCTCTGTTTTTTAATTTTTAAGTGGTGACCCCTAGTCCTATTACTACCTTCCAACTCAAATAACTTGCTAAAATCCAACTTATCCATCCCAGAACAGATTTTAAAAAGCTCAATCATATCTCCCCGCACACATCTTCTCTTAAATGAGAAAATATTTAGTATCTTCAGTTATCTTCATATTTAAGGTGCTTCAGGGAAGGTATTATTTTTGTTGCCCTCCTTTGTACTGACTAGCAAGTTGATGTCATGTCTAAAATGTGGTTACCATGCTTGTATATAGTATTCTAAATGTGGCCTAACATACGAGTTGTAGAGTTTAAAGATAACCTCTTTACTCTTGTAGCTAACATTCCTCTTAATGTATCCTAACACCCTATTTGCTCTATTTTTGCCTCAATACACTGCTTTGAAAACTTCAGTGACCTATCTACTACTACGCCTAAGTCCTCATCCTCAACTGAATTCAGCCAATGCCCATCCATTTTGTAGCTAAATTCCCTATTATCCCTTCCCATGTTAAGAACTTTGCATTTTTTAATCCCCGTAAGGGGCACGGCGATTTGCCATCCTGGCCGCCGTGCTGACGGGATCCAGCGCTCCGTCCAGCCCCAGCTTCGCTTCTCTTCCTTCCTTCAGATAGCCTGTATTTCTCCCCTACTTCGTCGCTTTTCATACAACCTCTCTCACAACTTTCTCTGGTCGGCCTCTAATTTCACAGGGTAGATGCTGACCTTCTTCTCAGCCAACTGTCCCGGATAGGGGCTGAGGGGAGGGGAGAAAATGTTCTCTAACCCCTGAGCACCGGTTTGGGATGAGGGTTTTTTAACAACCTGCTTCATCCCCACCCATACCTTCCTCACATCCCTTTTCCTTTCCTCTTCACACACTATCAATTTTACGCTGTGTCCAAGGTGGAACCACCAGGCGGGATGGGTGGTCCTGAATGGTGGCACATGGCTCTGCCAGGCCTGTACACACCCCTTGCAGGGCGGGCTACTGCGAGGGGTGATGAGCGTATGCATCTTGTGAAAAATGTAGGGTCACCATGCCCAATGATGAAAAAACAAATTTTCTCCCCTCCATTTTCCCCTGTCCATCATCGGAGCCACCCTTCCCCCGTGCTTGTGCAGGGGACTCTCCAAATTTCTCTAACTGGAGAGGAGGCTTAGTCCTCTCCTTCGCCTACAGGTTTAGGGGACTTTCCCTCACCCCTTTGTCTGGAGATGCCTTCGGGCAACTCCCGCTTACCAGCGGCAGTCTCCCCTTTTCTTTCCAAGGGGCCTGCCAAGAAAGGCAGCCCATAGCCGACCGATCCCCATTCAAGTGGCTTGGTAGGGCAAACCCCCTTAGGGAGGAGAGGGAAGCCAGGCTCCTTTGGTCGCTTCCCACAAAAGACCTGCTGTCAAGAATATTAAACTTCGCCAGGGTTGCACCTGTGCCTTCCAAGACGAGACTAAAGACAGTATTCCCAGTAGGACCTGCGATGTCCGGGGGGGGGGGGCAACTGGAGACCCCCCCATGAGATAGACATGGTCCTTGAGCGAATCCAGACTCGGAAAAGCACCGAACCCAAATCCCCTCCTATGCAAGGTCCTCCTCAAAAGGCCTGGGTTTCCAAGGCGGTACAAGGAGGGGAGAGATCTCTGACTGGTGCCCCTGCGACTGCCAGGACCTTCTCTATCTCGGAGAAGGACCTGGTCCATTTGGCCTGGGGGCTCCTGCCGGTGGAGGGGAGAAGCGGGTTCATTCTTCTACTTAAAAGAAAAAAATAGGAAAAAGACTTAAGAAGACTCGGGGCTCCTCTTCATCCGCGAAGGGCTGCGGGGACAGATGGGTCTGCTGCCACTTTGGTAAGCAACCAAGCCAACATCAGCACATCCAGCCCCTCTGCCTCCCCCAGGTGTGGAGCCCAGACTAAGATGAAAAGTGGGCAGGGCTGAGCCTTGATAACATCGGGGCCTCTCATTCAGAGGTTACCTGGCATTTTTTAGCCCTGCTGGCTTTAAACGCTTCTTTGATATTCGCTCCACTGATGGCAGCATGTTGGCCAAGGGCAACATGATCCATCAGAGGACAGCAGAAGCTGTCCCCTTTCTTGGACAGGAGCCTTCTGGTGAGTGCTCTTCAGACACTTGATGGCACCCCAGTGAGTGTGATGCCGCACTCTGTCATGAACTTTGTGAAAGTAGTTTATGCGAGGGAACTCGTTAACTACTCCATAGAGGACATCACCTGGCTCTGCCTGGGATGTCTTTTGCCTCAATGATTAGAAGGACACCCTCTGCTCCTGGCCAATCCAGGCCAATGCATGGTTGTTTCCGGGCCCATTTGTAGCCCTTCTGCGGGTTCTACTCAACCTGGGTGCTCCTTTGGTAAAGATGGCGGCACAAAGAGTTCACACCAGGGCTCCGCCCCCCCCTTCCCACAGCATGACTGTTTGCTGTAAGGCGAAATGGCTAGGCCATCTTCCGGGGTTCCTAAAGCTGCCCCCCGAAAGGAGGACAGCAACAAAGGAGCTTCGGCTCCCTCGCCCATGCCTAGTGGTAAGCTGAGTGGCTCAGAGACAGTGAATCCTCGAAAAGAGGGCCCCCGCCTCCAAAGCTGCAATGCCCGCCTAAAGTTTCGAGGCAGAGGGAGTAAAAGACTCGCATGGTGAGCCCAACCTCCCCCAATAACTCCTCAAAGGCAACAGCGCATTGTCCGGCCAACATTGCCTGGGGTTCTGCCTCTGGGAAGCGTACAGCCATTCCCATTGTGGTGGAGCGAATGTGAGTGTGTGTATAAGGGCCATTCTCCCACCTTTTTTCCAATACCCTCTCCCTCCTTCTGTAAGAATGTGTGTGTGAGTGGGAATGAGGTTTTTTTATATTTTCTTTTGTATATATATATATGTATTTGATTTCATGTATTAAAATTGTTTTTTTCTTTCTCAGATATTACTTTGTATTAAGTAAATTTAACGAAATATTACTTTGTCCTAAGTAAATTTAGCGAACTAAATGTTGAATAGTTTGTTGAAAGACCACTCCAGTAGACTTAATCGCCACCATTTGTAAGGAGTGGCGGAGGTGGTAGGGTTCCGATAACTGAGCAGAAAGAAGAAATTGTCAAGTCCCATCAGGACAGAGAGAGAGAGAGGGCATTGATAGCTTCAAGACGTTACCAAATTATATTGCATGTTCGGAGGCACCAGTTTTGTTTGTAAAACGCTTGAGATGCCAATACCCACCTGGGTAACACGTGAGCCCTTCCTTCTATTTTCTTGGTCCTCTTGTTTGCTTTAGGCCTCCTGTTAGTGACTTCTTGTCTACTGTGTGATTGTTAGTGGCAAAGATATTTTGTTGTTAGACTTAGGCTATCCCTTTTACATATACATATAGTCTAATTAAAGGTTGGTTATATAAATTTTGATTGGTATTATGGTATTCCTCAGATAATATTGTGTGTATAGGAGAATAGCTATATATACATATATATATTTGTTGTGTGAATATTTACCCCATATTTTTGTAAATATTAGTGTCCATTTTTTTTTGTAAGTAAAGGGACTGTATATACAATCCGTTTCATTCTCCTTCGATTTCTCACGTCTGGATCAGTGTAGGAAGCGGGTTGGATCAATTGGGATTAGAGTATATATTTTCAGCCCACCACACCATGAGGGTCTTCTGTTCGAAGAGCTAGGCCTGGAGGCAGGGTGGGCAAATAAAAAAACCCGGGTCTTATTCCCATTTGAAAAAACCTGGGTTTTTTTTTTCAAAATTACACTTTCTTTCAAGAAATAAATGCTACTTATTATTTTACTCAAATTCATATTTATGTTTATAATTTCAACAAATATGTATCAAATTAAGGTTATTTCTCTGATACCGACTCATAATAATTCATCTCTCCTACAGGTTATGGCTATCATGGGTACCCACAATTCTCGATCAGTGGTCTGTTACTGTGATCTGTTCTCACTAAAATATAATTATTAAACTAAGTAATTATTAATATTTTATAAAAATAGATATATCTATTCTTTTTTTATGTTATTCTAGTGCTATTCGCATTTGTTTTACGAAAAAACCCAATATTTGAATAACCCAGATTAAACCCGGGTTTTGGGGGCTTTTTCAAAATTACACTTTTCTTTTCAAGAAATGAATGCTACTTATCATTATTTTATTCAAAATTCATATTTATGTTTATAATTTCAACAAATATGTATCAAATTAAGGTTATTTCTCTGATACTGACTCATAATTCATCTCTGTTACTGTGATCTATTCTTACTATAATATAATTATTAAACTAATTAATTATTAATATTATATAACCATGGACTCTGGGCCAACTGGGATACGCTGCAGAGGCTTGTCTCTACCCATTCTGCGTTAGCTATTTTTCTGCAGGAGACAATGCTAGGTGCGTGCCCCCTGATCGCCCTCCCGGGGTATAAGGGTTTTGTGACCCCACCACCACTAGATGGGGACCAGGCTGGGGGATGTGTTGTGTTTAGGTTGGTAGATGAGACTGTTGAGTTCTTCTCTGGTAACCTCATCACTGCCGGCCTGACTATTATTTCCAGAACGCCTGGCTGTACGCCGACCACTCCTGTGGTGGTCGGCCCTCAAACAGAAGCTTTATACCTACATGTGCTATAAGCGCCCCCTGAACAATTTCACTCAGAGAATTTCGTCGGGTTAGGGCTAGGTTCCGGTATATTTTGAAACTCACCCGCCGCTCTTCTTGGCAGTTATACGTGTCTTCACTTAATGGGAAGACCCCTCTAGCAGAGGTGTGGAAGCGAGTCAAAAGGATTCTGGGCAAGTTCTCGCGGGACCCCCCTCCCGTTCTCCAGGAGAATGGGACCGCAATCTCGGACCCCGTGTCTGTGGCGGAATCCTTCGCGACCGATTTCTCCGCATTCTCAAGCTGGGATGCTGCTCCACCAGCATTCAATGCACGTTGTGATGTCGCGGATGTCCGCCGGCTGGACTTTACCTTCAGAGGCGGAGAACCCTTCAACGACAGATTTAGTGTGAGTGAGTTGCGTTCCGCTCTTGCTTCATGCACAGACACTGCCCATGGTCGGGACGATATCCCACATGCCATGCTTCGACACCTGGGTGAGCCAGGCATGGCTTTTCTGTTAGATTTGTTCAACAGGATCTTCCTGGTGAATCGCTACTGTGCTGGCCTTTCGCAAACCAGGGAGAGATTACTCTACTCAGGCCGGTTTCCGCCCAATCTCTCTAACCTCTTGCATTTGCAAGTTGATGGAGAAAAGGGTAAATGTTAGATTAGCCTTTTTTCTGGACAGTGGAGGCCATCTTTCTTCTGCACAGTGCAGCTTCCGCAAGTTCCATTCTACATCGCTGATGCTCTGCTCTGACTGGAAAATGCCATCTGTGAGGCCTTCCTTCATAGACAGCACTACGCCACAGTTTTTTTTTATCTGGAGAAGACCTATGATACGGTATCATGGAGACTCTCCACATGATGGGGTAGAGGGGGGACGCCTCCCAATGCTTATATCTGAATTTTTGCGATATCGTCAATTCCGCATATGGGTGGGGAGAGTCCTTTCCGGCCCAAAGGAGCAGGAAGAGGGTGTCCTGCAGGGAAGTGTCCTCAGTGTCACACTCTTTGCCCTGAGCATCAACGGCATCACCTCGGTGCTGCCGGAAGATGTTCTTGCTAAGCTCTACATGGATTACCTTTGATCTCTTTTGGCGTGTCCCAGATGCCAATTCTGGAGCATCGACTCAAACAGGCATTGAACCGCATCTCTCACTATGCTGAAGGGCACAGGTTTCGGTTTTCCTTGGCCAAGACTAAGTTGGTGCATTTCTGCCACCATCCACGGCTCCACCCAGACCCAGACTTGTTTCTTAATGGGGTACCATTTCTTTGGTGTATTTGACTGACGCCTCACTTGGGAGGCTCATATTTGCAGCCTTAGGGTCTCTTGTACCCACGCCCTGGATATTCTCCATTTGTTCAAAGCTTGACTACGGATGCGAGTTTTATGCACCTGCAGCCGAGCGTGTATTGTGGAAGGTGGACTCAATCCACCACACTGGCCTTAGCCTGGCCACCGGTGCCTTCCGCACTTCTCCCATTGAGAACCTACTAATTGATGCTGGGGAGAGGCCATTCGCTCTACGCTGTGTACAGTGCATTATTCGCCTGTACGTGCAAGCCTGGTGCCTCCCTCAATCACCAACAGCTCTCACTGCATCCACTGCTGATTTCTGGGTGCCTATGCCACTGAGAGACGCCAGTCATACCCTAAGCCATTTGGGTTTGGGGCCACGAAACTCTTTCAAGAGCTAGGTATAGCTCTCGGGCTGGTGGCGACCCTGGTTCTGCCCAGGATGCTGTAGTGGGCTGAAAATCTACACTAATCCGGGCATGAGAAATCGAAGGAGAATGAAACGGATTGTATATACAGTCCTTTTACATACAAAAAAAAAGTACAATAATATTTACAAAAATATGGGTAAATATGCACACAATGAGCCTATTTATATATAAATAAAACAATCCTATCAATCAAAAATATATATACAAATACTAAAGAGATAGCAAATACAAAAAGAAGGGACAACAAAAAGACAAGAGATAACAAAAAGAGGAGTTATCTTATGTGGTACCATGGTTTATGATTTGCTGGCCCCCCGGGTAAAAATCTTGCCGGCAGTCACTCTTGTGACAAAATTGGGTGTGCACGTCTTATGGGGCCTGACGCCTCCAAGCTCAATTTTCTTCAAGATCCAGTGACTTCTTTAGGCTATTAAAGCCCTCCGCAATCAACTACTATTAGAAGACTTCTCAAATTTTATTTAAATTTCTTCAAAATGTTTTTATTCCAGTCGCTCTTGCAAAATGCAGGCAATGTTTATTTATTTCTTTACTTGAGTGGTGTCTCAGAAAAATATTTAACATTTAGTAGCTGAGAAAAAAAACCCCTCTTTTAATACAACATGAAATCAAATACATATGTACAAAAGAAAATCTAATAAAAAAAAACATTCCCACTCACATACACATTCTTACAGAGGGAGGGAAAAGGTGTGGGAGAATGGCCCTTCATACACACTCACATTCGCTCCACCACAATGCTACCCTGGAGTGGACCACATTTTGCTATTTGCTGCCATGCCTCTTCTCTCAAAGCTTCTACAGCACCGAGAGTATTGCGTTCAACCTTTTTAGGTCACACCTCATGTTATGCTAGAACCGTGCAGGTGTATATGGATGGTTCCAAGTCCCAAGAGTTGGTCGGCTTCCACACCATATCCTCTCTATTTGAAGTCAGTGGTGCTCTGCCAGGCATTGCGTCTGTCTTCATGGCCGAGCTGGTGGCAATACACCACTCGGTATGGGAGATTACTCAACATGCCCAGTTCCGAGATGATTGTGACTCAGAAAGTGCCCTGGGTGCTCTCGGGGCATTGGAATCTCCACTTCCCCTGGTTTGCGATATCTGTGACACTACAGTTTTGACAAGCTGGTTGGATGTCAAGATTATCTTCTGCTGGGTTCTTGGACATGTAGGGAATGAGGGTATCAAAGAGTCTGCAAGGACTCTGTGACCCGACCAGTGTTTCGCTCTTCCTCACCGACTACATGGCAGGAATATGGGCAGCTCTTTGGGTTGCTTGGCAAAGAAGATGGGAGATGGTTGAAGAGAACGTAAAGTTGCATGCCATTGCGCTGTGACTGTTCTCATGGACCTACCCCCAATGCTGTGAAGGCTTCAGGTTTCTTTCTGTCGTCTCCGAATTGCAGACACTCGCGGGATGCACTGCTATTTAATGGAGCGCTCGCCTGTGCCCTACTGTGAAGACTGCATTGTCTCCCAGACTGTTCGGCACATTCTTGTTGAATGTCCCAGTCTGGACGATCTCTGTGCATGTTACCTGTCCTGGTACCGGGATGGGCAGGGTTGCTCCTGCCTGTCCCTTGTACTCAGGACGGATTCGTGCACACCGACCTGTGGATTTTTAGACTTTTTGGAGGAGGCCAGCCTTCTCCCCTTTATTTAAATAGATGTTTTTTGGGGGGTTGTTTTTTCTTATTTTAGTAGGTTGCATGTTCCTGCGCCGGGGCGAGGTGGACCTCCCCCTGATGTCAGAGCTTGCTTCCTGCTTATTAGCTTTTTCTTTGTTTTATTTTTATTGGTGTTTTTTTTTGTATGTGTTTTTTAGCATCCTCTTTGAAAGATGCCTATTTTAGGCAATGTTGAATACGGCGACTAATGCCCAAGTAGGCAGTCACCAGATGAGCTCTTTAAAAAAATAAATAAAATTTCTTTACTGAAAATCTAGTGATCATTTATGACGCTCAAAAGCTTAAAACCTTGAAATTTCTTAAAAGTTATGTATGATATGTTTGCAGAGATAAATAATTCCAGAACCAATAACTGTCATTTCAATCCCTTAATGATAATGTTCACACATTTGATTGTAGCCCATTCAAACACAGTATTCTGCTATGAAGGCAAAATATGCATGTGCATGTGGTGGAGTGAATGTGAGTGTGTGTGAAGGGCCATTCTCCCACCCCTTTCCCAATACCCTCTCCCTCCCTCTGTAAGAATGTATGTGTGAATGGAAATGTTTTTTTTTCTTTTATATATATATAATTGATTTTCATGTTGTATTATGTTTTCTCTTTCTTTCCAGGAGATATATTCTGAAAAGAGTGTATGTAATTTTGACATAGCAGAATATATTTAAAACAAAAAGCCACTCTATGATAGATAAAGATTTGCAAAATTTAATCTTTCTTTTTTGTAAAGAGTCTGGCAATAAGTTATTCTAAGTCCCGGCTGGACAGTTTTTTTTTTTTAATAGCCTCAAGACGCGACCAGATCACAATATTGTTTGAGCTCGGAGGCACCATTTTTTTTTTGTAAAACGCTTGAGATGCCAATATCTACCTGGGAATCACATGAGGCCTTTCTTCTTTTTTTGTCCACCTGTTTGCTTTAGGCCTCTTGTTGATGACTTCTTTGTTTGCTGTGTTATCGTTTGGTTGTTATTGCCCCGGCAGATATTTTTTGTTGTTTGACTTTGCATCTCTTCCTTTTGTATATATAGTCTAATTGAGTGGGTTTTTTTTTGTATAAATTTTGATTGGTAGTATTCGTAAAATAAAATTGTTTTATATATATATATATATATATATATATATATATATATATTATTAGTGTGTTGTATATAAATATTTACCCCATATTTTTCTTGTAAATAAAGGACTGTACATACAATCCGTTTCATTTCTCCGGCGATTTCTCATGGCCAAATTAGTGTAGGAAGCGGGTTGGAATGATTGGGATTAGAGTATAGATTTTTGGCCGGCTACACTGTGCCAGTTGATTGTATTGAATCCCCTGAAAAGGACATTAAATGCTGCCAAGATTTGTAAGGATTTATAAAGCTTAATGACTAGTTTGTAAAAGAAAAGATCAAGGGTGCCCCAAATTGCCATGAATATAAGAAAAAAAAGGACTATTCAAAAGGCTAAGCAATAGCTTATATGAGGAAGCTCCTGTTCCCATTACTCATTTCAGTCCCACCTAGCATCCTCATCCATAAAAATCTATCCAGTCTATTCTTAAAACAACAGGGAGGACGCTTCTATCACATGACTATTGAGTCTATTCCATTCACATACCACTCGATTTGTAAACCAATTTCTACCAATCTCTTTCTTAAGCCTAAACTTGTTCAGCTTAAACCAATTGCTACTTGTGCTATCCTGTTCACTAAAAATAAGAACCTTACCCATCTCCCTTATTATAAACTTTTTAATGTCTGAAGATTTAGTCTTAAGCCTTTCACCATAAGGTAAGCTCCTCAACCCATGAATCATCTTAGTCATCCTTCTTCGCACAGACTCTAGCAAAGCAATATCCAACCTATAATATGGTGACCAAAATTGCACTGCATAGTCAAAATGAAGACTAACTAATACTGATGCTGTGGTACCAGGTTCGTTCCCAGCAAGAGCAGACACAAATGTCAATGCACGGATATCTGTCTACCAATTGGTGAATGCACTGTGCTCACCCCTGTAGTAGAGTGGGTAGATCTTGCGCTTCTCATCACACACATAGCCAATTACAACACTGCTTTCTTTCCTCCTATCTTCACAGCACAACATACACACACTTATGTTCCAAAAGATTTTGCCAATTGGTCTCTATATCCACATACTTCTGACGTGGAAAAGGTCCCTCTGTCCTTGGGTGATGAAGGTTCCACCTTAACGCTGTTTGGGGTCAAAACCTAATACTTACTGGCACCTCTTTCCCAAAGAGGACTGGCGCTTGGTGCCCTTGGGCTCACCAGCAATTGTTGTACTGACCTTTATGTCTATTTCATTATCTAGTTGAGATCCACCTGGATAAAGGCAGGTTGGTGAACCACTATTACTACACTCATCCCAATAAAGCCCCAAATCCTATTAGCCTTATTCTTAGCAATTATGCACTGCTTTCTCGGCAGAGGTCAGAACTTACCAGGACACCAAAGTCTTGTTCACATTCTGACCTTCCGAAAACTCTCCCATTCAGTGGATTACACCTACCTATTCTAAGTACACTCCACTTATATTAAATTCCATTTGCCATTTCTCAGCCTATTGGGATAGTATAGTACAGAGGTCGGAAACCTTTTTGAGAGTGTGTGCCAAAATTGGCCAAATCTCTAACACACATTTTTCCCACATACCAACCCCAAATTTTTGAGAACATATTATTTGATATCTCTTAAGCATTTGAAGAACTTTTTTAAATGATAAAAAAATCACTCAAGAGCAGTAAAGACAGTATTGTGATTATGTAAATTATTTAAAACTAACTGAATGAAAAAAATTATCACAGGTTTTATGAAAAGGTTCTTTTTGTGGATATTTTTATTAGCTTATAAGTATAACTGTAACTGCCTTACATATTCACCCAATTTAAAGACACTATTATTGTCAACACATTTTTTTTTTTTGCAATTAATCAGTCATTTTTTTCCAGTTATATATTTGTGTGATTAAAACACAGTAAAAGGTTATTACAGATAATCCTTTGCTTATTTTAAATCCCTTACAATTGATGTATAAAAAAGAAAATATATCTACCTTCAAAACTACATTTAAACAACCACTTTAAAAAAATATAAGATAATACTAGAGACAGAAAACCTGTTAACTCTTTTTATATATTATTTATCATTGGGATTTCTGCTGCTGCATCACTGATGGCAGAGATTTTATATCAGGTTTATATTTAGTAACCTTGAGAGATATGTATGCACTATTAGTTTCATCCATCAGGCTACTCCTTTTGCAAGACTTAACAAAGTTCATCACTGAGAACAAAGATTTACAAGTATGTGTAGATGGAAACATGGATAGTAATGCTGTTGCAAGGTTTTTAAACAGGCAGAATTTTTTGGGAATAGTATTCCAAATCCTTAATTATTTGTTTTCCACATTTCTCTCTATTACTCCTTTTCAATATTTTCCAAGTCTACTCTAAGGTCAACAATTTTTTTTCTCCAAAATTGAGCTACTCTGAAATTCAATCAACTGCATTTCAAAATTATCCATGTCTATCCATGAAAACATTTGCAAGTTTAGGTCATCCAGTTTGATCTTCCACTTCTCTGAACTTAGCAAATCTTGTAAAGAACTGCCCAACAGTTGCCTCAATGTTTACAAACAGCTTTTGAAGATATTGGCATTCTGTTCTGTCATCTTTTGAGAGATCATTGATATACCTCTAGGTTTTGAAAGTTCTAATCTCTCATTATATACATCCCTCTTAAAAACTTCTAGTTTCATTTCAAAAAACATTATGTAACCAAACATAACATCAAGTGTATTACCAGAGGCCTATAACTTAATATTCAATTCATTTAAGGGATACCAAATTCAATTTTGAACTTTATACTATTTTAGATTATCATATATGAAATTAAAGATCATTAAAAGCCCGTTTATTCCTGCCAAAATCATCACCTATGCCACTGTTTTGAGATACAGGGGGTTCTTTCTGACCCCCTCCCCTTGAAACCTGATATCATATAAAAGGCTATAGAATTATTAAAAATTAAGCAATTTTCAATAAAATGATATACAAAACAAAAAAAATGCGGATTTTGAATGAAATGTGAAAAGTAACTCAAGAAGAAATGTGTTATCCCCTTAAATGTTCACAAAAATTTGCAAAGAACATCAGTTTACAAACCCACAGCATGTCAAACAATTCTTGGTAAGATACTTGCTGGTCATTCAAAAAGAGCTTTATCATCTAAGCATTCAACAAATTGTTTCAGAACATAACCTTCCCTAAGCCAATAAACATTGTTGTACATTTTCAGTCCTTTATACACAGAATCTACCTCATTAAGTAGAATTTTAAATTGTCTTTTATTTAAATTCTGAACAGAAATGTAATTAATCTTGGTAACTGTTTTCATCACTTCCCGAAATTCCTTTAGGCCATTGTTTGCACATAAAGCCTCCTCATGTATGATGCATTGAAAACTTATCAATGGATGACCAACATCTTTTGCAAAGAGATTTACAAATCCTGCCTTCATACCAATCAAGCTGTGGGCACCATCTGTTGTGGCGGATATTACTTTTGAAATGTCAATTTATTGAGTAGATAATTTGTTTGCAACTATTTTACATATTTCAGACCCGGTAGTATGCTCAGGTGATGTTACAAGGGCAACCATCTCTTCACATACTTCATCACTCCTAGAAAATATGGCTAGCCTAGCTGATCATGTAATGTCCATATTTTCATCAACACAAATAGAAAAAAACTTATGTGAAGACAAATCTTTGGTCAATTATTCAGCTGTATTCCTTTCCAACTTAAGTATTCTATCCTTAACTGTTCCTACTCATAGACAAATCTTTAATGCTCTGAATAATCTTTTCCTTTTCTGAATATATTGTTAAAAAGGAAAATGTGCTCATTTTATCCAAGCTTCTTTAATATACTCCCCATCACTGAGTGGCTTTCCATGTTGAGCAATAACTTTTGAAACTTCAAAACTATCAGCATCTAAGTTAGACATGAGCCTACCTGAAATAAAGTTCATAAAAGTATCAACCTGTTTATTGTCTTACTCAGTTCATGAGAAATGAATTCTCTTTCTTCCTCCTCAGTTTTATTGCTTAAGTTCTTATGAACACTTTCAAAATATCTCTTTACAGAAGTCCTACAAACAACTGTTTTGGGACAGAAAATGCATTATGCTTTGTCTTTCTTAATCATGCCAAACTTTTCAGTCCAGTATTCTTTAACTTCTTCATTTGAATGACATCGTTTCTTAGCTGGTGGTCATGACATTCTGTATAATCTGTAAAGGGCAGGCAATAAAATACATGAGATAATGATATACATAAAAGGAGAGGAAGAGGAAGAAGAGAAGTCAAAAAGGGAATATAATGAATGTCTCAAAAAATGTCATCAACTTTCTACCAAATATAGCGCCTTTCCTCTACCAGACACAACCTTGCAATGAACAGCAAAAACATGGTGGTGGTATCGAGAAAAAAAACATGGATCACTTACAAGCTAATTGCAGACATGAGGAGCAGAAAAAACTAGTTTTTTTGTGCAGTGAGCCCAGTTTATTGCCACACTGCAAAAGTGGAATCTCACAGAGGTTTCTGTAATGGCACCTTCTGGCAGAAGTAGTCGCTAACCAGAGTAGTCAGGTGGTCAATTACTGCCACAGATCAAGGCAAAAGTAATCCAAAATTTACATGTATTCTTATGGCAAAATTTGCTTTAAGATGAGTTTTTTGAGAAAAGAGTAGCATCTTGGAACAAATTAAACTCATTTGTTAAGGCACCACTGTATGCACAAAAGAAAAAAAAACTGTAACCTGTATTTTGCGTACCTAAATAAGTCATCGGTGTGCCATGTTTAAGGTTGCCTACCCCTGGTATAGTCAATTCATTTTGTAATACCTCAGCATCAGAGTAAGACCTTATAATCCTACCTAACTTAGTATCATCAGCAAACTTGCTCAGGTCACTACTTATACCTACCTAAGTCAAGATCATTAATTTAAATCAAGAATAATAATGGCCTCAACATTGACCCCTTAGGAACTCCACTGGTAACATTCCCCACTCAGATTTAATCCCATCTATACTAACTCTGCTGTCTGTCACTGAGCCACAACTGAATCCACCTAAAATTACTTCTATCTATCCTGTATGCCTTAACTTTATTCAAAAGTTGTAAGTGTGGCACCCTGTTGAAAGCCTTACTAAATACAAGTAGACAATATCATAATTCTCTTCTCTATGTATTTAGCAAGATAAAAATATACTTTTTTCTCTTGCATATTAAATATTTTTAGAACAAGTTTTTAAATAAGAAAAATGTACTTTATAAATAAAAAATAATGCATAGGAAAATAATAAAAGAGAATGTAAGAAAATAATCTGGTTTTATTAAGCATACATCACCTTGAAGATCAGACAGAGATGCTGGTGGAGGAGGTTGGGGTAGTCTTTCATTTTGTGTTCTATCTCTTAACTTACTTGCTAATTTAACTTACTCACTACACACTTAATGCTACACTATCTATTAATTAAAAGCTAGTTTTTATTTCACTTAATCTTGTTCTTCACCACCAACTTTTGCCTTTTTTGCCACACTTTTCTTACTTTCACTTGCAGGGTATTTCAATAAAATCCTGTCTACTGAGGTTTGTTTCCTCCTCCCTTTCAAAATGTTTTGAGATTGAGTGAGGCAAGTGTCGTTACATAGCGCCAACGCACAACCTGTTGTAACTTTTTCAGGGTGTTTCTTTGCGATCAAATTTGAAAGTTTCTCCCACATTCCCAGCATTTCCTTAATCTCACTTGTAAAGTTGTAAGGATATCCTCCTTTACCTCTGTTTCCTTGTTAATTTCCTGCAAAACCTCTCTGTATGCTGCTGTAGCTCCTTTAACTCCTCCAAATCCCCATAAATGGCTCGTGCCTTCTCACAGATGCTCTTGGCTCCATGGTATCTCCTGTGAGCTGTTTCTCTATCAACCACACCAAGAGTAACCTCTCCAAGCTCTCCATCTCATCATGGACAGAGGTCCGGAGTTTTAAAATTATTTTAATGCCTTTGGCTGGTGTCATAGCCTTAATCGACTCCTGTTTCAAAATCGTGCATTCATAGATGTACTACACTCATACTGCATCACCAAGTCGACACCATGCACACCTCCCTCTCACTGTGCTACCTTGTGACAGTGTATGTGAAGCTCGGTTGCTCACTCCTAACTCATACCTCAGATCTTGGTTCATACCTCAAAGCAGAAAATCACTTGAGCAACAGCTCATATTTCAGAAAACTTGTAAGTTGGTTCACTCATAAATCAAGGCAGGGTTGGCAAAACCCCCCAAATTTTGAAAAAGCCCAATAAAACCCCAGTTTTATTCTGGGTTTTTTCCAAAAACAAATGCTACAAGCATTAGAATAACATATAAAAAGAATAGCTATCTCTATTTTTATATGATATTAATAATTACTTAGTTTAATAATTATATTATAGTAAGAACAGATCACAGTAACAGATCGCTGATCAAGAATTTGGGGTACCCATGTCCTATGATAGCTATAACCTGTAGAAGGAGAGATGAATTATGAGTGAGTATCAGAGAAATAATCTTAATTTGATACATATTTGTTGAAATTATAAACACAAATATGAATTTTGAATAAAATAATGGTAAGTAGCTTTCATTTCTGGAAAAAAAGTGTAATTTAAAAAACAAACAAAACCCAAACCAGGTCTTTTCGAATTTCATTTGAAAAAGCCCCCCAAAACCTGATAATAAAACCCAGGTTTTTTAGGGTTAGGTTTTTTGATTTGTCAACCCTGAATCAAGGTACCAATGTATGATAGGAACTCAACACTTCAGCAGGGCACTAAACCAATACCCTCCTACCCACTACTTTCATCCAGACTCAAAGATATGCTAACACACTACTACCAATACCAGTCCAATATCCTCCAACTACAACAATAAAACACATTCACACTACCCTCAACTAGCGACTTAATCCTCCACCAAACAACATTCTAAATCCATAACATCCCGAATAAACAAATCAGAGAAATCATTTAACAGTACACACAGTAATTTTAGTCCAACTCAAATCAGGCCACTCTTCTATTCTTCAAAAGTACAAACACAGAATAAGCCATTCCCTAACACCATCTTCCATCAGATGTAACCAACACCAAGATGAGACTAACCTAGTACAAGCATGACACACATATGTTTCTGTGGACCCACTCAGAGGATGTGATAAGTTACTGTAGGTTGCTCACCTCCCTGAAAAGTGGTAAGGAGGACTAATGTAACTTAAAGTAAAGACACATGATTCCATTTTTCTAAAAAAAAAATCAATTTTCTTTCTAATAAAAATCTACTATATCTTACACTCTTATTTTTTCAGGTCAGTCTTGAATGAATGAAGTCCATGAAAATTATCTCTTTCAAAGTGATCAGAAAATGAATTTATACCTAAAAAAAATTTAATTTAATTTGTCTTGATATATTTTTAACTATATCAGATATATTTGTATTTCTAGAAATGCCTTTTATTTGGAGGTTAAAGTTAATCATTTAAATATAAAGTTCTATCTTCTTGTTAAAGCATACACAAATTTCATGCTGCACCATGAAACAAGATGAGATAAAAAAAGTTGAAAAAGAAATCAAAGATGTAGAAAATGAAATTTATAAGCTTCAAGCAAAAAAGAAAAACCTTGTAGCTCTATATGAAAAGCTTAAATTAGAAATTCAGGAAGAGAAATCTGCAGCTCTTGCAAATGAAGACTGGGTAAAAGGTTTGTATTTTAAGAATTTCTCAATGTTGGTTTTGTTATACTAGTTTCTATTTCATAATCTTTAATGTCTGAAGCCAACAGGAATATGCTTCCCGAAAGCTACCTCTCTCTGCTACTTTATCTTTATTTATTATTATTAATAGTAGCAGTCCCGTCTCTGGGTCTGCTACAACAGATCTTCAGATCCTGACCATCCTGCTGAGGATTTGTACATCCCTGTAAGGATATCCACCCTGTTTCCCTGCCTCTCTGGCTGCTTAGTTGGGAACTGCGACCTTTTGGGATTGACCAGCCAGTGGGTAACTTATGGGTCAAAGTGAGTCGCTGTCCTGGGTTGTGAACACCACTTTGTCTTGCACCCAACCCAACCCCCTGAAAAGCCCTAAAACCTGAGACAGGATAGGCGGGATATAGCTCACCAACCCCCTTCCTTTTTTTTTAGTGGTCACAAGTGTAGGTATGAATTTTCATTGTTTGGTAGGTCTTCACTAACTTTTGCCAAAATATTGGACTACACCCTGCCCTTTGTAAATACTCACCCAACCTTGAGACAGATGAGGAGCTAAGAAACTACACCCCTGAGAGGTGGAGAGGCTCCCCTCCTAGCTTCTGAATGTGGTGAAGGGCTTTCCCCTTAGGCAGCTCCACCTATGGGATGGAAGTAGCTTTCCCTGTTCTTTCTTAAGGACCCCACCCCAGATGGCAAGGTCTTTCAAGAGGGTGAACCTTGGCTTGGTGTCGGACACCGAACCTGAGTCCACTCCTCCGAAAGACCCCCCCCTTAGGTGGCACACACAGCCTTTGAAGATTTACTAGCAGATTAGGGACCCCCCTCCACCACCTGGTGCTCCATTGATGGCCAAGATCTTCCTCATCTCAAGAAAGATCTGGCTGAGGCTGGTACACTTTAACTTGGGGCCCATATGGGGGTAGGGGTTCACTCTTCACCCTCCTCTCCCCAAAAGAAATGGAAATATTAGAATAAATCAAAAACAACAAGGGATTAGTTTCCTTTTGCAGGTGGTCCAGGGATGGATGGGAGTCTGCTGCTGTTTTGGCAAGCGACCAGGCCAAGACTGGGATGTGTGGCCCTGGAAGACCTAGATCAAGACCTAAGTCGCAAGTGCACTGAGCAGAGCCTGGATTACATTTGGGCCCCTCATTTAGAGATTCCCTGTTATTGTTGAGTCCACTGGCTTCAAGCGCTTTTTACTTATTCACTCTACTGATAACACCCCATAATCGGCGGGGCAATTTGCTATCCTGGCCGCCGTGCTGACAGGACTCAGCACCCCGTCCGACCCCAGCTTAGCCTCTTCTCCTTCCTTCAAAACACTTATTTCCTTGCTTTTCATACAACCTCTCCCACAACTTTCTTTGGTTAGCCTCTAATTTCACAGGGTTCATGCTGACCTTCTTCTCAAGCCAACTATCCCGGATCGGGGCTGAGGGGAGAGAGGACAACGTTCCCTAACCCCTGAGCTCCGGTTCGGAACGTTTTTTTTTTAACAACCTGCTTTATCCCCACCCATACCTTTCTCACATCCCTTTTCCTTTCCTCTTCACACTCTATCAGTTTTATGCCGCGTCTAAGGTGGAGCCGCCATGCCGATGGACTGCCAGGCCACCAGGCGGGAGGGGTGGTCCCAAATGGTGGCGCCTGGCTCTGCCAGGCCTGTAAGCACCTCTTGCAGTGCGGGCAACTGCAAGAGATGATGAGCGCTTGCATCCTGTGAAACAAATAGGGTGACCATGCCCATAGATGAACAACCAAAAAAACCCCAACCCTCAACTTCCCCTGTTTCATCGATGGAGCCCCCTCCCCCCTTGTGCTTGCGCAGGGGACCCTTCATATTTCTTTAACCGGAGAGGAGACTTACTCCTCTCCTATGCCTACGGTTGAAGGGGACTTCCCCTCACCCCCTTCTCTGGAGGTGCTTTTGGGCACCTCCCTATTTCCAGCGGCAGTCCCTCCTTTTCTTTCTAAGGGGACTGCCAAGAAAGCCAGCAGGCAGCCCATTGCCGACCGCCCCTCGTGTAAGCGGCTCGGTAGGGCAAACCCCTTAGGGGGGAGAGGGAAGCCAGGCCCCTTCGGTCACTTCCCTCAAAAGACATGCTGGCACGAATACTGAACCTTGCCGGGGTCAAGACCTGTGTCTCCCCACACCAGATGACTAATGACAATACTGCTAATGGGACCTGTGATGTCTTGGGGGGGATGGCCAACTGGAGGCCCCCCCTGAGGTAGACATGGTCCTTGAGGCAACCTAGCCTCAGATGGTAGGGCCTTCCATGGGGAGGAATCCAGGCTCGGCGCCAAGCACCAAACTTAAGTCCGCTCCTATCCAAAGGTCCTCCGCAAATGGCTAGGGTTTCTGAGGTAGTACAAGGAGGGAAGGGATCTCCTCCGACCGGTGCCCCTACGACTACCAGGACCTTCTCCATTTTGGAAAAGGACCTGGCTGAGGCCGGCCCATCTGGCCTGGGGGCTCCTTCTGGCGGAGGTGAGAAGCTGGTTCATTTCCCGCCCTCCTTTCCGAAAAAGAAAAAGACAAAGAAGACTAGGGGCTCCTTTCCATCTGTGGGGGCTGCGGGAATGGATGGGTCTGCTGCCACGTTGGCAAGCAACCAAGCCAAGATCGGCACATCCGTCCCATCTGCCTCCCCCCCGGGTGCGGAGCCCCCGACTATGACAAAGACCAAAAGTGCGCTAAGCGGAGCCTCGATAACATCGGGGCCCCTGATTCAGAGGTTACCTGGCGTTTTTGAGCCCGCTGGCTTCAAACGCTTCCTCGTCATTCGTTCCACTGATGGTAGCATGTTGGCTGAACGATTTCGTCGGGCTAGGTTCCGGTATATTATGAAGCACGCCCGCCGCTCCTCTTGGCGGGCATACGTGTCTTCACTTAACAGGAAGACCACTCTAGCAGAGGTGTGGAAGCGAGTCAAAAGGATTCGGGGAAAGTTCTCGCAGGACCCCCCTCCCATTCTCCAGGAGAATGGGACCGCAATCTCGGACCCCGCGTCCGTGGCGGAATCCTTCGCGACCGCTTTTTCCGCATTCTCTAGCTGGGATGCTGCTCCGCCAGTATTCAATGCACGTCGTGATGTCGCGGAAGGCCGCCGGCTGGACTTTACCTCCTGAGGCGGAGAACCATTCAACGACAAGTTTACTGTGAGTGAGTTGCGCTCCACTCTCGCTTCGTGCGCGGACACCGCCCATGGTCCGGACGATGTCCCGTACGCCATGCTTCGGCACCTGGGTGAGCGAGGCATGGCCTTTCTGTTAGATTTGTTCAACAGGATCTGGGTGGAGGGTCTTATCCCAGATTACTGGCGAATCGCTACTGTGCTCGCCTTTCGCAAACCAGGGAGAGATTACTCTACTCAGGGTGTTTTCGACCCAATCTCTCTAACCTCTTGCATGTGCAAGTTGATGGAGAAATCGGTAAATGTTAGATTAGCCTTTTTCCTGGAGAGAGGAGGCCATCTGTCTTCTGCACATTGCGGCTTCCGCAAGTTCCATTCCACGTTGGATGTTCTGGATCCGACTGGAAAATGCCGTCTGCGAGGCTTTCCTTCGTCGACAGCACTACGCCACGGTGTTTTTCGATCTGGAGAAGGCCTATGATACGCATGGCGACACGGTATCATGTAGACTCTTCACAAGATGGGGGCGAGGGGACGCCTCCAAATGTTTATAAGGGAATTTTTGCGAGATCTTCGATTCCGCGTACGGGTGGGGGGAGCCCTCTCCGGCCCAAAGGAGCAGGAAGAGGGTGTCCTGCAGGAAAGTGTCCTCAGGGTCACACTCTTTGCCCTGAGCATCAACGGCATCACCTCGGTGCTGCCGGAAGATGTTCTCGCTACGCTCTACGTGGACGACCTATCGATCTCTTTTGGTGCGGCCCAGATGCCAACTCTGGAGCGTCGACTCGCAACAGGCATTGAACCGCGTCTCTCGCTATACCGAAGCGCACAGGTTTCGGTTTTCTTTGGCCAAGACTAAGGTGGTGCACTTCTGCCGCCATCCACGGCTTCACCCCGACCCAGATTTGTTTCTTAATGGGGTGCGCCTGGATGTGGTTGAGTCGCACCGTTTCCTTGTTCTTGTATTCGACCGACGTCTCACCTGGGAGGCTCATATTCGCAGCCTTAGGGTCTCTTGTACCCGCGCCATGGACATTCTCCGTTCCGTGGTTGGGGCGCTGATAGGGCTACTTACTGCCTTACTTTTTTATCGATCCTTTGTTCGCTCGAAGCTCGACTACGGATGCGAGTTTTATGCATTCGCAGCCGAGCGTTTATTGCGGAAGGTGGATTCGATCCACCACACCGGCCTTCGCCGGTCGATGCTGGGGAGATGCCACTCGCTCTGCGCTGCGTGTAGTGCATCACTCGCCTGTACGCGCGAGCCAGGTGCCTCCCTCAGTCGCCAACAGCTCTCACTGCATCCGCAGCTGATCTCGATGGTGCCTATGCCGCCGAGAGACGCCAGTCATACCCTAAACCCGGTTTAGGGCCAGGAAACTCCTTCGAGAGGTAGATATAGCTCTCGGGCCGGTGGCGCCCCTGGTTCTGCCCAGGACTCCACCCTGAACGGTACCACATTTGGCTATTTGTCGCCACGCCTCTGCTCCCAAAGCTTATACTGCGCCGGGAGTATTGCGTTCGACCTTTTTGGAGCACACATCGTGTCACGCTGGAACCGTGCCAGTGTATACGGATGGCTCCAAGTCCCAAGAGGGGGTCGGCTTCCACGCCGTATCCCCTCTGTTTGAAGTCAGCGGGGCTCTACCAGGCGCTGCGTCTGTCTTCACGGCCGAGCTGGTGGCAATACACCACTCGGTACGGGAGATTACGCTACAGGCCCGGTTCGGTGACCGGATTGTGATCTATAGCGACTCACAAAGCGCCCTGAGTGCTCTCGGGGCATTTAAATCTCCGCATCCCCTGGTTCGCGAAATCCGTGACCTCACGGTTTTGGCGAGCCGGGCAGATGTCGAGATTATCTTCTGCTGGGTTCCTGGACATGTAGGAATTGCGGGGAATGAGCGCGCCAAAGAGTCTGTGAGGACTCTGCGACCGGGCCAGCGTTTCGCTCTTCCTCACACTGTCTACATGGCAGGAATACGGGCAGCTCTTCGGACTGCTTGGCAAAGAAGATTGGAGACGGTCGAAGGGAACTTAAAGTTGCGTGCCATTGCGCCGCGACTGTTCCCATGGACCTATCCCTCAATGCTGCGGCAGCTTCAGGTTGCTTTCTATCGTCTCCGAATCGGGCACACTCGTGTGATGCATCGCTATTTGATGGAGCGCTCGCCAGCGCCCTATTGCGACGACTGCATCGTCCCCCAGACTGTCTGCACATTCGTGTCAAATGTCCCAGTTTGGGTGATCTTCGCACACGATATCCGTCTTGTTGACTTTTGGGGGGAGGCCGGGCTTCTCCCCCCCTTATTTAAGAAGGTTCTATTTTGGGGGGGTTTGTTATTGTTTTCTTTGTAGGTTGCATGCTTCTGCACCGGGGTGAGGGGGACCTCCCCCCCGATGCCGGAAATTGCTTCCTAATTGTTATGTTTTTCACATTTTTATTTTAAAGTAGCCTAGTTCTAGGCTGTCGTGTTTCCGGTGACTTATGCCCAAGTGGGCAGTTGCCAGATGGGCTCTATAAAAATAAAAAAATCCACTGATGACAAGTTGGTCAAAAGCCACATGCTCCATCAAAGGAGAACTTTAATAGAATTGTAAAAAAAAAAAATTTCAATCCCTCCAAAACCCTTTTGCTTTTGTCATATTTTTACCAGATATATTCAATAATTTATTGTTATATTTCAATCAGTTTTTAGATATTAAAATATCAAATTTATGGACTTTTATTGCTAATTAGACAAGCTACTGATATGAATTATATTTCAGATTTCACTTGGTCAGCTGAATTAAATGAAAATTTAAACAATGTCTTTAAAATTAGTTCACTAAGACCCCATCAACTTCCAGCTATGAATGCCACCCTTTCAGGGACTGATTGCATTTTAATAATGCCTACAGGTGGAGGAAAATCATTGTGTTACCAATTGCCAGCATTAATTTCTAAAGGTAATAAATAATACCCTTATTTTCATCCCCTTCAATATTAGTACTAATGCCATAATGTGAATCCCATATACTCTGTTTCCTTTTAAATTTTATAAATGCTTTTTCTGTCCTCACAGTTTTAGGATGACTTTTAATATTTTTAGTTGTTTTTTTTTTACCCATTAAAAAGTTTGTTGACTCTTGATAGGTTGCCCATAAATCAGAACTTGATCTATTGATAGATTAAAATCAACTTCAGGTCTATTGCAACCAGGTAATTTCTGTCCAATTTTACTGTACAATGGAACCTGCCTTCACCTATAAATGGTGGGGGGGCAGATTTAGGAGAGTTGTGTGTCTGATTTGGGTAATGTAATTTCTACATATTTTCATTTTCCATAGCTACCACTTTGTTTGTGAACTTTAAAATTTTCAGGTGCTCTCTGTGTATGCAATTAGCTGCTCAAAAACCTCCCCAATACACCACCTCCATGCTGAAACAAAAAATTCTCCCTATTTAAAACCACCTAAACATGATGGGCACACAATTCTTTAGCAAGTTGCAAAGCCCCTCACACCCTCTACACTCTCTATCATTCTAACCTCCATCCCCAGAACCCCCAATACCACTCCCACTGCTAACAATACAAAAGTATTAACATCTTCCACCAACCCCACTAAACCAGAATACAATAAAACATATACATTCGCACTTTACCTGCATAGTGCTTCAAAACCATCTGAAAAATGCCCTCTGGCATATGAAGCCACTCTAGATCACTGAATAAGTTTCTACCCACCCCACATGCAATTGGGATACCATCCCTCCCTACATGTATGCAAAGATAGATTAAACCCTGGTACCTTACTAGACTGCTCATGCTGCAACCTTCATCAACCTGAAAACACTGCCCTCTAATCTTATTCTGCCTCACCCTCTCCTGACCATCTCAGAACATCTTTAAATATAGCCTCTCGGAGACCATTGGAAAAGAGCACATGCTGTGCCCTCATTTCTAAGTGCTGCTGGGTTTGACTGAAGAGAACTGGCGGGGGGGGGGGGGGGGTAGAAGGTAACGTTAAGTCTTTAACCTACTCTACCTTTGCTGGTTTTGCTTATTTAAAAAAAAAGTTTAAGATACCCTTGTTGGCATTTGCTTCTTAGTTTTAAGTAATAATTAAATAGAATAGTCACCTAATTATAATTTTAAAAAAATGCCTATATACTATATAGTAGTGATGGGATGATACAAAATTTTTCAATGATTTAGATACTGATTCTGATTTCACTAAAAAGCTTTGAGTCTGATTCTTTTTGAAACTATAGTTTTTTACTTATTCTTCTGTAGTTTTGTTCTATTTTTGTTTGATAAGATATACAGTAAACCCTTGATATAACAAACTATATAGGGTGTGGGGGGTCATTCGTTAAAGGCGAAAGTTCATTAAACCTGATGGTCATTAAAAGTGATAGGAAATAATGAACCAAGTTCATTATATCCGATGGTTCATTTGTTCTATGCAGTAGTAAGTAGCACTCGTGAAGAGAGGAAGGAAGAGGAGAATGCCAGAACAACCTCTCCTGCACGATGTTCACAGCCAACTGAGCTGTGAGCCAGTCAGTCAAGGCATGGTGTTTGGCCAGGAAATTTAGTTCATTATATCCGAAATTCATTATATTGAAGTTCATTATATCGAGGGTTTACTGTATAATAAATTGCCTTAAGAATATAATGTAATTGGTCAATCCAGTTTAATCTTCTTGAAGAAACACTATAAATGTTCTATATTATACATTGTGAATATGCTATAATTGTATACCATTATAATGCAAAATAAAATTTGTAATCTTTTTTAACCCTTTGTGCACAGTGTTGTGTCACACCGGCGGTGTGCGTAATACGATTTTCATGCATTGTCTAAAAATATGTTTTCAAATGGAAAAGTTAGCAAATTACAACATATTATTGTTAATAATATATATTTTACTTAAAATTAATAGCCCCATATTTAAACTTACCTTTAATTAGCTTCATCAGGCTTACAAGGTAATCTAGACCAATATAAGTTGATCTCTCTATATTTGCATTGGCCTGTATAAAAATATAATGCAAGAAATGTATATATGTTATCATCATTCACATCTTTCCACTTTAGATTATTTACTACTCCTTTTTTATCAGGCTTCTCTTCAAAGAAATTGTTTGCCGTCATTTATGCACCTTACTAAATAGGCTAAAACATCATCAGTTATAAACTGTTTGAAAGAATCTAAAAACTACCAATATCATTATAATTTAGTGCAGGATTTACACCATTGAAATTACACACTATCTCAAGAATAAGGTTAGGCTAGGCCTACAATCACTGAAAATGTTAGCAATTCTTTTCCAAGGATCACATAGGATGGCACTGTCATATTCATGCTCAGAAAAATAAAAAATATCACTCATAACTATCTATTGTTTCATTATCACTTTTCATGGGTTCATAATTACCATCACTATTATCTTAATCACTAACAGACATTGTAACTATAAATAAACAAACAAGAAATAAAGTACTGAAATGCCACAATTGAAAACTATTGATCACAATTCCACTACTACAGGTTAGGTAATCCCCGAGGCAATACATTGTGACATTCTAAATTCTACCTACCTCTTTACTGATTGGTTGATTTCAGTGGCATCAATTTGAGTCACTAAACACTTCGGAGTTGCATATAAAATTATATAAGCCACACCGGATCTTATTTTAACAAGATTGGTCTATGTACGATGAACGGTCAATAATTTTTGCAATTCGGATATAAAGAAACGAGATATGAGGAAAAGTGTTTATTATTTTTCAATATAACTACCCTCAACTTCAATGCACTTGCGCCACTTGTCCCTGAGGCTTTGAATTCCCGACAACTAGAAATCTCCCGACTGCTGTTCAATCCACTCCTGGACGGCGAGCTGGACATCTTCATCGTCTCCAAACCGGCATCCATACAGTGCAGCCTTGAGCTGGCGGAATAAAAAGTAGTCGCTAGGGGCCAGATCTGGACTGTAGGGGGGATGGTTGAGCTCCTCGAATCCGCACTCGCACATGGCAGCTTGTGCAACTCTGGCCTTGTGGACAGGGGCATTGTCATGGAGGAGCAGGACACCACGTGTCAACTTGCTGTGCCACTTCTGATGGATGCACTTCTTCAACCCTGCCAGTTCCTTGGCGTAATATTGGCCTGTGATGGTCCTTCCACGAGGCGCATAGTCCACCAGCAACACTCTCTCAGAATCCCAGAAGATGGTGGCCATGATCTTCCCGGCTGAGGGTTGGGTCCAGAACTTGACGGGGTTTGGAGAGCCCTTCCAGGCTATGCTTTCGAGCTTGGTCTCGGGATCCCAGTGATGGACCCACGTTTCATTACCTGTCACTATTTGTGACTCGAATCCCGCTAGGTCTTGGTTGTACAGGAGCAGCAACTCCTCCAAACTTTGACGCCGTTGAAGTCGATCATGAGGCGTGAGGTTTCTAGGGACCCAACAGGCAGAGACAGTCATAGCCAAATTGTCGTGGATGATGTTGATAACACTTCCATGTGATATTCCAAGTTCTCACTCGATTTCTTCTACCTTCACCCGTCGATTTTCGAGGATCATCCTCTCCACATGGGCCACATTATCCTCGTTGGTCACATCTGACGGCCGTCCTGGACCAGGGTCATCTTCAAGGGATTCACGACCATGGCGGAACTCTCTATTCCAGCGAGCAATGGTTGCATAGGAAGGGACAGTGTCGGTGTACACTGCAACCATACGTTCATGGATCTCTTTTGCATTCTCGCCTTCCTTGGTCAAAAATTTGCTCACTGCACGGTTCTCAACCTTCTCCATTGTTGAAAAATTTGTGACTGATGATCTGCGATCAGTTACTGCTTCTTAAATAGATGAGGCAGGAGCGTGCGGCTGCAGATCCTGACTTGTCATAACATCCCCACAAACAGCCATCCCCCTTCCTTGTTTTCCCCAAATAAATGCGCGTTTGTCATCGTAGCGTGCCATGGCAAACTTATGACTGACGCATGTTCTCATTGTAGGGAAGGGGTTAAATTAAAGTTTATATTGCAACACTACTTCCTATTTCCTATTTACTCAAAAAATAATCATTAACCTATAAATATAAAAAAAAGGGCATTGAAACAATGATGAAACGTCTTTGTTTCAACTGAAGAGGGGGTTCACATAAATATTTTATGGCAAGAAGAGCCATATTATGAAAACTGTCTACCATTAATTTTCCACCATTGTAATGGTTCTCATCATTTTCAAGTTTTGATATTGATTTAATTTTTCCTATTTTCTCTTTCTTTAACCTTCTGGACCACAAGGTCTGTTGTGACATGTGTATCTATGTAACTCTTTTTGATTTGATATTTGGTAATCCCTCATTTTGTTTTGTCTTTAATTCAGAAAAAATGACTTGTAAAGAAAGTTGAATTAATTTTTTTCAGTACTTTGCTATCAGTTGATAGGTCTCAAGAGTTTTTGGCTTGAGAAATGGCACCAGTAACAGATTTGCTATTATTTAAAGAGTAGGTATATAATTATCTTAATATAGCCAGTGCTCAATAGTTTCTTTAACATTATTTATTATACTCATCTTCGAGAAAACTAGTTTTGAAATGTAGATAAAGATATGTTGCTTGTATGAACCTCTTGTGTTTTAAGCAAATGCTAAATCTAGTCATGTCATAAACTTTCCATGCTGTTAATGTTGACCTTAGTCCTCCCAACAGTTTCATTTCTTTGCATATAAAACAAATAACATTACTTTGATGTTTCTGATTATGGCAGAGTCAATTACTTCCTCTACACAACAAAATGATTGAGTATTAAGAGCAATTTCTCTAAAGATTTACCATTTGGGGCAGTCTCTGTCAGATCAACCAGTGCCTAACACCCTCATATCTCAGATTTTGCTGAAATTTGCTATAGGAAGTTTTGGGGTCCTAAACCCATTTCTGAAATTTTAAGGCCAATCCGACCAATGGTTCAGGAGATATGACCTCAGGCAT
This sequence comes from Ceratothoa steindachneri, assembly GCA_963969495.1. Taxonomy (NCBI): domain Eukaryota; kingdom Metazoa; phylum Arthropoda; class Malacostraca; order Isopoda; family Cymothoidae; genus Ceratothoa; species Ceratothoa steindachneri. The sequence goes on from OZ018322.1 coordinate 856,862, forward strand.
TTGAGGTCACCTGCGAGGTCATTAACATTTGGTGACCCATAATTAGGGTAATTATAGTCAATTATATAAAAAGTATATATATTTAGAATCAAAAAAAAGATGGAATCCAAATATGAAAGTTTTAGAACTCTAGGTTGAAAAATTAAAAAAATTCATATGTTTGCAAAAGTTTGGGGTCAAGATTTGACCTCTGGGTTATCAAAATTGCAAAAAATATATAGATGTTTAAAATGAAGGCCTATGCTTTTGCTAATTGAATCAGTAAAAAAAAAAAGTTTGTTTATGCTAGCAGTTTTCATGTAACTAACACATAAGTGAGCCCCATATTTATAAGTTGTCCATCAATTCTACATATTTTTCACACTTAAGCTCTTAAAGTAACCAATAGAAATTGAAATTATAATTCTTGGCATATAAAAAACAAAGGTCTTGGCTATTAGAAACAATCATAAAAAGGTTGTTTATGCTATTACTTTTCATGTATCTAACATGTTTACACCATATTTATAAATTACAGGTCAATTTAAGAATTTATTTTAGCTATCAGTTTGACTTAACCTAAATCTCCAAGAATTAAAAAATGATATTTCACTGATAATCCTCACTGACAAAATAATTACAATAATGATAGGGAAGACCTGTTAACCTAATACAATTTTGGCATATTTGATACTTTCATCAATTTCTTTGAGGAAATGTATATTTAATTTTGCTGCCTCCTCTTAGTGTAGGACAACTCATGACAGTTAATATATGTTGTCCTGGCACTCCACATGAATCCTTATTTGATGGATAATGATATGCACTTGCTCCTAATGGGCCAGATGGATGTAAAAAGTTCACTAGGTAATCATCAAACTCCTCACAGTTTTCCTCCACAATTCCATACCAGACTTGCCCATCATAAATGCAGCTAAAATACTCTCCTGGTTTGACACATTTTAGGTAATCTACCATTGCAGGTTCATAGTAATATGACTTTTCCTTATTTTTTTCTTTTCTCCAATGCCACTTGAAATGAGATACACAATCAGTTCTTTGTTTATGGGAACAAATCTATGATATTTCTGAGTTCCCAGAATAACCCTACTATCCTTGAATCAATGTTCTAACCTTTGTTCTGCATCTTTCAAATCAGATGTAGTTACAAAGAAACATTTTATTGTCTTGCTCAAGTTTTCTTCACAAAACTGAAACATGTCTTCTGGTGTAAGAATTTGTCTCTCTGTAGTTCTCTATAAACTGGCATGAGCAGTAGCTCTCTTTACTGTTCCCCCAATCACATCACATGTATTTTTGCCATGGGATGTAGCAAAGAAGTGCCATTCACACAACAAACCAAAATCCTCTTCATGGTAAGAGAGATTTGTGAAGTCGTGTCTGTTATTATATTGGCCAGCACATCCATCTGAAAACTAGTACACCTTAAGTTGTGGGCATCTGAATTTAACATAGTTCATAAGCTTTATTATAAATGAGTAAACCATTATAGTGTTATGTTTTAGTGATGGAGATAAGAAAGACACTAAAATGGTTAAGTTCCTGTTATGCAGATGATCTATAATAGATGACAAAAGGGTGAACTGTACATTGTGAATTGTCCCAGTGTAATCCTTGGGGAGCATCTTGGACAGTGAAAGAATAATTTTCAGAGAAATCACCTAATAAAACTGCCTCACTCAGGTGGTAGTGTTTCTATCAACTGTTTTAAATACTGATTGCTGCTGTGCAACAAAATGATGACCAACCATGCAGGATATTTTCATGCTTAATGATGATAAGTATTCATGAAGTGGCTCCACTTTGTCTACCATTGTACAACGGTCAACAGTCACCCATTGCTCGTAAGATATTTATTTCATTTGGAGCTGATTTTACACTGTCAAGCAACTCAAGAAAGTTCAGAACACCCTCTTCTCTTGGGCAATCTTTGCAAAGTTGCATCATGCAAGCCTCTCTCTCTGTACGACAGACACTGTAATCCATAAGATCTTTGTATGAGAGACCTTTTTCTCTGAATGCAGCCAGCTATAATTTTGGGTTTTGATGATATGTGCAGTCACATGCAGAATGAGTCCCACCATGACCGGTAAGCACACAATATGACAGCAGTAATTTAACAAATGTGGAAAATCCCATTTTGGGATTCTTTTTATCATTTTTTATATAGTTCAAATAACTCACTTAATTCCCAAGGACCAGTCATTTTTGCACTTTCAGCACTGATGACTTTCACACAATTCTTTTTGCCAGAGCACATATGACTAACCTCATCTGATTCATAGAATCTTCTAATTCTATCTTTGTGTTCTTCAGATATCACTTTTCCTTTGCTGATTTTAGTGAATGGCATTTTTTCACTATATATGTTGTAGTTTGAAAGAAACTAGTATTTTCTTTCAATTGTGTATGGAGAGAGTCAATATTTGTAGTTTGTGATTATGACATTTGCTCTCCAGGAATGACTGTTTCAATTCATTCATTAATGTTTCTAGATGTTTTTCAGATTCTGTTTCAGATTTTGAAGCATCACTTACCCCCTTGCTACTATGAACACCATAACTGACTTCTAGCCTCTTCAAGTGTTTCTGGGCATCTGATAGCTTACCACAACTTTGCGCTTTTTCTGGCTCAATGACAACCCTTCTGAAAAGAACCAAAAAAGAATATATTAAAATTATTATACACAGCAAAATTTGCATTTTGTGTAGACTAAAGAGCATCATTAAAGAGTAAATCCTTTAAAGTAAAACTTGCCAATTATCAATTGTTTTATACAGTACCTTAAATTCTATTCAATTGGCCATATAGCGGGGTCGCTACCGCTTATCCCATGTACTCGGGATGGATTCGTGCACATTGACTTGTGGACTTAATGACTTTTTGGAGGAGGCCATCCTTGTCCCCTTTATTTAACTAGTTTTTGTCTTTTTTAGTTTTCTTTATAGGTCGCACTAATTTAGTGTAATAGTGAAAAGGTTTAGATGACAAACAGCTAAAATACAAGGCAAAATGCCATAACTCAATTTTCTGATCTCAGTCCTCTCACACAAATTGCTATTTCATAAAATAGCCTAGTCCTAGGCTGTCATGATTACGGCGACTTAAATGACTTTCAGCTTGTCCTGTAGGCTCTCTTTAGATTTATTCCCTTCCTACTAGGAGTTACAATATGATAAGAGGATAATTTCTTTATTATGCTGTACCTAAAAAGGTTGAAACTTCATAATATATACAGTTTAGTACAGTAATGTATCTTGACTATGCATAACAAATATGTACTGTATTGTCTGATGTATAAGATGCACTTTTTCCCAATATTATGCCAAAAGAAATAAAATGAAAAACATTTACCATCAGGTGCAGAGGGTGACCCTCCCGGAGGCAGCCAAGAGCACCTCTCTCAAGCTGCACAAAGTGTGGGAGAAAGTGAACCTCCCTGTCAAGGCAGAGAATGTGATCTGTCGTAACATCAGGAACCTTCACAATGAGTATGTGAGCCGCAAGAAGGAAGCCAAGTTGGAGACATCTGCCGCCATGACAAAGAGGGAGGTTTTGAAGGGCAACCTACAGGATGTCTTCGATATCGTGGAGGCCAATGTTCCAAAACAAGATTTGGCCTTTCTGGAACTGCAGAGGGAGGACAGACAGTCCTGTGCAATGGGGAGTGTCGTTAAATTCCATGTGTCCACTGTCACCAAAAAGGCTGACAAAATGAAGAAGGGGCAGATTAGGAAGAGGAAGCAAGAGGCTGAAGTAGAGAAGTTGTTGAATAAGGTCACCCTGGAAGATGCTTCTGATTCATCCTCTGTTTCTTCTGGATCATCTGTATCGGATGAGGACTTCCAAGCCTGCCCTTCTCCCACAAAAAGCCCACGGAGGAGAAGGCCATCCAAGAACCCAATGACCCCAGCCCTGACCATGACTTGGGACTGGGAAAAACCTCAAGTTTGGGGCAAGATGTCTTGGAGATCTCCTCCTCTGCCTCCATGGTGCATCGGATGAGGAGAAAGAAACTGAAACAAAGTGCATTGAAGAAGGAGCCTTCCATGATCTGCCTCCCCTTGTTCTCCACTGGGATGGCAAATTGATTCAAAATGCTGCCATATCTCGGATCTCAGAGGAGGGGATCACTGTTGTGCCTACTGAGACCAACTTTGAGGAGCTTCTTAGAGTACCTATCACCATTGATGGGACCAGGAGAGAAGTAGGGGCTACTGTCCTTTGGCTTCTGGAAATGTATCAGATTGCTGGCAAGATCATCGCTCTCTCCTTTGATACGATTATGTCCAACAGTGCAGGATTAGCGTAGCCTGCACCATAATTGAACAGTCCCTTGGAAGACCTCTTCTTTGGCTGGCATGCCGGCATCACATTCATGAGGTGGTACTGAAGGACACCTACAAACTCCTCCTTCGCCCCCCCTTCCCTCCAAGGTCCTAAGATTCTCCTGTTCAAGCAATTCCGAGAAAGATGGGACTTCTTGTACGAGACATCTGTCGGTACCCTCAATGATGAAGAACCTCTAGATGAGTCATCTGTCACAGAGCCCACCCAAGGGACAACTATCTCAAACTCATTCAACACTCTTGTCTACCTGGGAAGATGAGAGGGAAGCTGCCTCAATTCAGGGCCTCTGGAGCCTACTATCAGGTGAGATGGATGGCAAAGGCTATTTACATCCTCAACATTGCCCTGTTTTCGTAACAACTGGAGCTGACGAGGCTGGAAAATGTGGAGTATGACAACTGCCCCATTTCGTTAGTCTCATTTACATCAGAATGTGGCATGAGGCTGCCATCCCGAACTGTGCACCGAAGAATGACCTGGAGTTCTTGGCAACTCTCCTGGTATTTGTGGATAGAGAACTTGGGTCAACTGCCGAGAAGGCCCTCTGAAAGCACCTATGGTACCTGTTGGAGCAAGGAGCGGCCCTAGCATTTTTCGATGAATGAGTGTCTCCCGATGACCGGGCGGCCATGGTCAAGAACCTAAGCCTTCAGCAACGTCTAAAGCACTCAAGAGACTTTAAAAGAAGAACTTCACTCTCCCTGATGGTCTTTCCGAATTCGTGACAAGGTGAACTTTAGAGGCCATTGAGGCCTTTGCTGGGAGGATGGTCACTACCCAGAATGTGGAACATGTTCTGCAAGATCCATGAACTCGAGCCACCGTCTGAGGCCTCCATGTCACCAATGATGCAGCAGAGAGAGGAGTGGCACTAATCCAGGCTCCAAGCCCGAACCAAAGACGAGCAACAGAAGCAGTTCCTCAAAGTTGTTCATCATAACCACAAGACCGTCAAGAGAACAAAAGCTAGAGTGGTCACTAAGTTCCCTCCTGCTTCTTGAGCCCCATCCACCAACGATTTGATTTCCCTGCGCTACTTACAGAATTGTTCTGCATTTCTGGTGCCCCCTTGGAATTTTTCACAACTTTGTTTGGTAATTTTTAGTTGAATACCATTCATTGTAATTTTTTTCTTCTCCAATTGATTTGTTCAAAGTTTCACTTGGAATATGGAATCTTGTCAATCTGTGCGACCATAAATATTGACAAACCAAACCAATTTTTTGCATAAAGTATTCATGGGTCATAAGAAACAAGGGGTCACCGTGCTGACAACTTTCAACACATTTAATTTTTTTACCTCCTGGAGTGAAACACCCTACTGCTTACATTTTCTCATAGACCATTGTTCTAACTATGATAGATTATAATTATTCAAAGAAAAATATGGTCTCATTCTACAATTATAATTATATAATCATAGTATGGTATATGCTGCCATTTATAATAAAATTCATATAAGTAAGGAATATTGTACGACATAAGTAAACAATGCAGCTCCTTGTTGCAGACAGCATAAACAGCTTGTAAATACTAACTGCTTCTTGTATCCACTTACCTAAAAATACCTTATTGCTAGCCTGAGTTACCTGTGAATCAACCATAGTACATACAAAGTAAATATTTTGGCCTTTTTCTGTAACACCCGCGTAATACTTTAATACCTGTTTGTAGTAGATACTGATTTTATTATTTTTATTTCAGTGTGAACTCGTTATGAAAATGGCTCAAGGGAGAACACGGACAAAATCAAGTTCTCATCTGAGTAATTTTGTTGGCACTGCATAAGAGCTGCTGTTTTTCTGAACTGACAACTGTGAGAAATATCCTGAGGAATGGCATCTACTTGAGGGAGCAAAGTGAAGATGACAGGAGGAACTACCAAGAGACAAACTTGTTTTCATTGAAAAGGTGCCCATCATCTCCATGTGCAAGGTCAAATCAGGCTTCTGATAAGAGGAAATCAACAGGAGCCTGATGTCCATAAATGAGTCAAAGTAGGACTTGGGCAATCTGGCAAAGTTAAAAAAAAATCAGATCTTTGTAATTGTATCTAGTGATATAAATGCATTTTACCAGTTAATATATAAATTTCATTTTACTTTGTCAACATACATTGTTTGCCTTATATCTTCTAATATATTATAAAGGAGCTCAAAAGAGAAAAATTGGCAATTTAGAAATATAAAATAAGTTAAGAGATATCTTATTATGAAAATAAGCTCATATTTGAATACCATATGTAAAACCACATAATTTAGATGCTCCTCATGGTAGATTTATTTCAGATGACTTATGGTGTGGAAAAAGGGCTTTTTTTGCAGTGTCTGGCTTTTAAGAAAATATCTCAGACATTATGTAGAGTATGACAGTGTATTTAGGAAGTAATTAGTAAATTATACATTATTTACAAAGTTATTATTAACATTTTATGTTTTTGAGTTCTGATATTCTTATTTGGAATGGATTACTGAAGCCTCGCTTAATCAATTTTCAGCTAATGGATGTCTTGGGGAAAAAACTTGTTCTCATTGAGAGATACTACTGTATTATCAATAAAATTGAAGTAAAATCATTTATTTTCATTACTTATAACCTTAAAATTTAATTTAGTGTACAGGTTGGATTTTGGCATTTGGATTGTGCTTTATACAACTGTTTCAAAGAATGACACTCAGTCCATCCACATTTGCACTCATTCAGCAAGAGTTCACTGTACTTGAAAGCTTGAGTGTTAATAAACATAGATAAAAAAATTTTATTACTTGAAAAGGAAAATTAGTTTTGTCATGTTAAATAATCATTTTTAGACTCAGAAATCATGATAAAATTCTTGATTCTGATTCCTTAAAAATAGCTGAAGCTTCCAACTCTCAATACTGATTCTGATTAATCCTCACATCACTATTCGCTTTTTTTAGGTGTGACTCTTGTTGTGTCCCCTCTAATATCATTGATGGAAGATCAACTCATGGGCCTTAAGAAACTCAATATTGAAGCTAAAATGCTGTCGGCTGCAGCTTCGAAAGAAGAAGTGAATTGGGTTCATAATGTAAGTTATTTACTATTATTTATTCCTTCATATCCCTTCCGTGAAGTTGCAAGAAATGCAGCCTTCAAAATTCTTTCTTTTTTAATAATTTAAAACTTTTCATTTATATTAAGCATAGATATACAGTCTCTGCAAAAAACCTTGATCATTTGGCTCATAAAACTTCTTAAGAAACGTTGTACATGCATTTTCACATTGTGCTCCTATGTCGGTCTGAATTTCCATTTATCTTATGTCTGGTACCTCTGTAGTCTACTGTTGCTCTCAGACACAGTGAAGGTGACAGTACTTTCATTACCTTATACAGCCAACATCCCCATTTGTATGGGACTGTTCACTTTGAAGAGGGCCTTACTTGTTCTCCGAGCTACGGCTGATAGGCATATTCTTTCAATACAATTCCCTTGAACTCCAGGTCAACTGGGAGGAGCTGTGGATGCTCATCTCCTGTGCTCCCATAAGGGGTGTGGCAATTTGCCTTTCTGGCCGCCGTGCTGACGGGACTCAGCGCCCCATCCAGCCCCAGCTTAGCCTCTTCTCCTTCTTTCAGACAGCCTGTATTTCTCCCCTACTTCCTCACTTTCCCTACAACCTCTCCCACAACTTTGTCTGGTCAGCCTCTATTTTCTCAGGGTAGATACTGACCTTCTCAGCCAACTATCCCAGATTGGGGCTGAGGGGGAAAGGGGACGATGTTCCCTAACCCCTGAGCTCCGGTTTGTGATGGTGGGTTTTTAACAACCTGCTTCATCCCCACCCATACCTTCATCACATCCCTTTTCCTTTTCTCTTTACTAACTATTTTTTTACGCCGTGCTTAAGGTGGAGCCGCCATGCTGAAGGGCTGCCAGGTCACCAGGTGGGAGGGGTGGCTTTGAATGGTGCCACCTGGCTCTGCAAGCCCTGTACACACCCCTTGAAGGGCAGGCTACTGACAGGGGTGATGAGCGTTTGCTTCCTGTAAAAAAAATGGGTCACCATGCCCAATGATGAGAAAATTAAAAATCTTCCCTCAATTTTTCCTCCGGCAGCTCCACAGAAAAAATGGAGTCCTTCCTGTGCTCTCGCAGAGGACCCTACAAATCTCTCTAACCGGAAGGAAGGACGCTTACTCCTCCCCTTCGCCTACAGGTGTAGGGGACTCCCCTTCACCCCCTTGTCTTCGATGGTGCTTATGCCGCCGAGAGACGCCAGTCATACCCTAAGCCCTTTGGGTTTAGGGCCAGGAAACTCTTTTGAGAGCTAGTTATAGCTCTCGGGCCAGTGGTGCCCCTGGTTCTGCCCAGGAGGGTACCACATTTGGCTATTTGTCGCCATGCCTCTGCTCCCAAAGCTTCTACAGTGCCGGGAGTATTGCGTTCAACCTTTTTTGGAACACACCTCATTTCATGCTGGAACCGCGCCAGTGTATATGGATAGCTCCAAGTTCCAAGAGGGGACTTGGATTGTGATCTATAGCGACTCACAAAGCGCTCTGAGTTGTCTCTGGGCATTGGAATCTCCGCATCCCCTGGTTCCCAATATCTGTGACACCATGCTTTTGGAAAGCCGGTCGGATGTCTAGATTATCTTCTGTTGGATTTCTGGACATGTAGGAATTGCGGGGAATGAGCGTGCTAATGAGTCTGCAAGGACGCTGCGATCGGACCAGCATTTCGCTCTTCCTCACACCTACTACATGGCAGGAATACAGGCTTCTTGTCAAAGAAGATGGAAGATGGTTGAAGGGCACTTAAAGTTGCGTGCCATTGCACCACAACTGTTTCCATGGACCTACCCCGTCAATGCCGCGAAGGCTTCAGGTTGCTTTCTGTTGTCTCCGAATTGGGCACACTCGTGGGATGCACCGCCATTTGATGGAGCGCTTGTCAGCGCCCTACTGTGAAGTCTCCATTGTCCCCCAGACTGTTTGGCACATTCTTGTTGAATGTCCCAGTCTGGGTGATCTTCGCGCATGTTACCTGTCCCGGTACTGGGATGGGCGGGGTTGATACCGCCTGTCCCTTGTACTCGGGATGAGTTCATGCACATTGACTGGTGGACTTACTGACTTTTGGGGGGAGGCCAGCCTTCTCCCTTTTATTTAACTAGGTTTTGTTTTGTTTTGTTTTTGTTATTGTTGTTTTCTTTGTATGTCAAACGCTCCTGCGCTGGGTGGAGGGGGACCTCACCCCGACGCCAGAGCTTGCTTCCTAATTGTTGTCATCTTTCCTTTTTATCGTTGTTTTGTTTTCATATTCTTATTTTAAAGTAGCCTAGAGCTAGGCTGTGTGATTGCGGCGACTTATTCCCAAGTGGGCAGTCGCCAGATAGCCTCCTTAAAAAAAAAAAATACTGTGAAAACTGCATTGTCCCCCAGACTGTTCGGCACATTCTTGTTGAATCTCACAGTCTGGGTGATCTTCATGTATGTCACCTGTCCCAGTACTGGGATGGACAGGGTCGCTACTGCCTGTCCCTTTTACTCTGGATGAGTTCATGCACATTGACTGGTGGACTTAGAGATTTTGGGGGGGAGGCCAGCCTTCTCCCCTTTATTTAACTAGTTGTTTTTTTGTGTTTTTTTAAATATTTTTGTAGGTTGCACGTTCCTGCGCCGGGGAGGATGTGGACCAGACCCTGGAGCTTGCTTCCTCCCTCTTGCCTTCTTCCTTTTTTTTATTTTATTGTTGTTTCATTTTTTCAAGCTATTATTTTAAAGTAGCCTAGTACTAGGCAGTGGTAAGTACCGCAACTTATGCCCAAGGAGGTAGTCAGCAGGTGAGCTCTTAAAAAAATGACCCTTCCCCCCCTGTATTTAGAGAAGATATAAAACTATCTATTTGTCGAGAATAGAGGCTCTTTGCTGCTATGTTGCCCACCGAAACTACGAGGTCAGTCCATGTGAGCGAGGACCATGAGAACAGGAAGAATATTGTACTGCTCTCCGTGATAAGCGAGGGATTGGAATCTCAAACTCGCGCTTCTGTCATCTTTTAGGATGTTATCAAGAAACCCCCGCAGCAGTAATTCCCATCCCTCAAGTGCCGTGTTCATTCATGAAGAGATTCCCACTCCCCCTTGGCAGAGGCGGTAATGGATCTGGCTGGTCCCTATATATTGCTCCCAATAGGGCATCAACAGTATTGGCCTGCCTTTTACAACGAAACACCTCATTCTCAATCGCGTTCCCTTTTCTCGATGAGCCGAAGGCTAGAATTATTTGGACGGATCTGATCCCCAGTCAATTGGCCCATCCTTTGTTGTGGTACATTTCACTTGGTATGAAAACTCTCTCCATTTAGTGTTACTACTAGAGGTTAGACTTCCTCTGGTTAAAGCCCCTTGAATAACCATCCGATCCCCCGTTTCATCTCTTAAAGCCTTGAATCCAAGCCAGGCTGAGATGAATCATCTGTGGCTATCCAGTCAGTCATCCCTGTGTGTGTTTGTACAGAAGCTCGTATTGCCCCTTGACACTCCCCCCTTCCATAGAGCCCACTCTGAGTAGCTCTGATACATTCAATTCTTGTATACATAGTATCTATTGCCATTATTTCATTTAATCTATTTATTGTGTATAACTGTGTATATATTAAAGTTTATTTTTGTACCTACCTTTTCATAAGCCTCATAGCTGGAGCCTTCATTAGTTAATATCCGCCAATTACACTCAATCTTTGGAATTTAAAATCCTTCGCACTTATCCCCCTCTCCCTCACTTCTAGTAAAGTTTGTGGTGATTTGCCATCCTGGCTGCTGTGCTGACGGGATCTAGTGCTCCGTCCAGCCCCAGCTTAGCCTCTCTTCCTTCCTTCAGATAGCTTGTATTTCTCCCCTACTTCGTCGCTATTCATACACCCTCTCCCACAACTTTCTCAGGTCAGCCTCTAATTTCACAGGGTAGATGGTGACCTTCTTCTCAAGCCAACCGTCCCGGATCGGGGCTGAGGGGGGAGGGCACAACGTTACCTAACCCCTGAGCTCCGGTTCGGGATGGATTTTTTTTAACAACCTGCTTCATTCCCACCCATACCTTCCTCACATCCCTTTTCCTCTCCTCTTCACAATCTATCTTTTTACACGCGTCTAAGGTGGAGCCGATGGACTGCCAGGCCTCCAGGCGGGAGGGGTGGTCCAAAATGGCGGCGCCTTGCTCTGCCAGGACTGTAAGCACCTCTTGCAGTGTGGGCAACTGCAAGAGGTGATGAGCGATTGCATCCCATGAAACAAATAGGGTCACCATGCCCATAGATGACAACCCCCTTAAAAAACAACCCTCAACTTCCCCTGTTCCATCGACGGAGCCGCCTTTGGGCAGCTCCACCAAAAAAATGGAGCCCCCCCTCCCTGTGCTTGCGCAGTGGACCCTCCATATTTCTTTAACCGGAGAGGAGGCTAACTCCTCTCCTACAGCTACGGTTGAAGGGGACTCCCCCTCACACCCTTCTCTGGAGGTGCTTTCGGGCACCTCCCTATTTCCAGTGGCAGTTCCTCCTTTTCTTTCTAAGGGGACTGCCAAGAAAGCCAGCATGCAGCCCATTGCCGACCGCTGATCGTGTAAGGGGCTCGGTAGGGCAAACCCCCTTAGGGGGGAGAGGGAAGCCAGGCCCCTTCGGTCGCTTCCCTCAAAAGACCTGCTGGCAAGAATATTAAACCTTGCCGGGGTCAAAGCCTGTTCCTCCTCACACAAGACTGGTGATGCTGCCAAGGGGACCTGCGATGTCCTGGGAGGGGATGGCCAACTGGAGGCCCCTCCTGTGATAGACATGGTCCTTGAGGAAACCCAGCCTCAGATGGTAGGGCCTTCCATGGGGGGGAATCCGGGCTCGGCGCCCTGCCCCGAACCCGAATCTGTCCCTATGCAAGGTCCTCCTAAAATGGCTGAGGGCTCTGAGGCAGTACAAGGAGGGAAGGGATCTCCTCCAACTGGTGCCCCTGTGACCACCACGACCTTGTCCATTTTTGAGAAGGACCTGGCTGAGGCCGGTTCATCTGGCCTAGGGGCTCCTATCGGCGGAGGTGAGAAGCGGGTTCATTCCCCGCCCTCCTCTCTAAAAAAGAAAAAGACTAAGAAGACTCGGGGCTCCTCTCCATCCGCGGGGGCTACGGGGATGGATGGGTTTGCTGCCACTTTGGCAAGCGACCAAGCCAAGATCGGCACATCCAGCCCCTCTGCTCCCCCCCCCCGCTCCCCCCCCCGCCAGTTGCGGAGCCCCTGCCTAAGACCAAAAGTGCACAGGGCGGAGCCTCAATGACATCGGGGCCCCTCATTCAGAGGTTACCTGGCATTTTAGAGCCCGCTGGCTTCAAACGCTTCCTCGTTATTTGCTCCACTTATGGCAGCATGTTGGCCAAGGGCAACATGATCCATCAGAGGAGAGGATTAGCTAATGCAATTGGTAGAGGAGCTGAAGGTGACCCGTTTACTGGACGGGAGTCTTCTGGTGAATCCCGCCGAGGAGGACAAAATAAGTGCTCTTGGGACACTTCATGGCACCCCGATGAGTGTGACGCGGCACTCTACCATGAACTTTGTGAAAGGGGTAGTTTATGTGAGGGAACTTGTTGACTACTCCATTGAGGACATCACCTTAGAACTGGCCGACCATGGGGCAGTCAAGGTTGAACGTGCGATGAGAAAACAGGGAGGGGCCTCGAACCCACCCCTACACTCTTCATCATGTTCGACTGTGACATACTCCCTGAGTCGGTGTGTGCTGGTTGGTACCGCTACCGCGTGAAGGCATTTGTGCCCTGCCGCGGCGGTGCTATTACTGTCACTGTTTCGGCTATTTGAATCGATCTCGTAGACGTGCAAAGTCGGGGTCACCCGAATTCTGTGTAAATTGTGAGACCAAGTGTGTCAATTGCCGAGAGCCACACCCCGCTTCTTCGAACCAATGTGGTGCATATCTCCTCTAGAAAGAAATCCTGGCTGTTCAGGCCCAGGATCCAATCTCATTCAGTGAGGCTATGGACTTGGTCCTGGCGCGCCCGGCTCTGCCTGGGACGTCATATGCCTCAATAGTTAGAAAGGCACCCTCTGCTCCTGGCCCATCCAGGCCAACGAGCAGGGTTGTTTCCTCGCCCATTCGGAGCCCTTCTGCGGGCTCTACTCAACCCGGGCGCTCCCCTGGTAAAAGCTGGCGGTAAAAAGGGTTCATACACAGCCCCGGCTAAAACCAGGGCTCCCCCCTCTTTCCCCAGCGTGACCGTTTCCCGTAAGGGGAAATGGCCACGTGCCTCCACTGGATGCACAGCCTGATTTTGATTGGGAGGTGGTCGATGACCTCCATGGTAGTGATCACTTTCCCATTCAAATATGATTTTGAGGGCAACTGCCGCCTGAGAGCCCACCTCGGTGGTGCTTGGCGCGGGCGCGGTAGCCTGCATTCCAGGAAATGACTGAATTCTCTATCTCAGTCGAGGAGTTTAGGTCGGTATATGAGGCCGTTGAGTTCTCCGCGGGCCTGACTACTATTCCTAGAATGTCTGGCCGTTTTGCACGCCGACCACTCCCATGGTGGTCGGCCGAGTGTGAAACGGCCCTCAAACAGAAGCGTTATGCCTACATGTGCTATAAGCACCGCCCGAACGATTTCATTGTCTCTGAATTTCGTCGGGCTAGGGCTAGCGCTAGGTTCTGGTATATTTCGAAGCACGGCCGCTGCTCTTCTTGGCGGGCATACGTGTCTTCACTTAACGGGAAGACCCCTTTCGCAGAGGTGTGGAAGCGTGTCAAAAGGATTCGGGGCAAGTTCCCGCCGGCCCATCCTCCCGTTCTCCAGGAGAATGGGACCGCAATCTCGGACCCCGCGTCCGTGGTGGAATCCTTCGCGACCACTTTTTCCGCATTCTCTAGCCGTGATGCTGCTCCGCCAGCATTCAGTGCACGTCGTCATGTCGCGGAAGGCCGCCGGCTGGACTTTACCTCCAGAGGCGGAGAATCCTTCAACGATAAGTTTACTGTGAGTGAGTGGCGTACGATGTCCCGTACGCCATGCTCCGAAACCTGAGTGAGCGAGGCATGGCCTTTCTGTTAGATTTGTTCAACAGTTTCTGGTTGGAAGGTCTTCTCCCAGATTCCTGGCGAATCGCTACTGTGCTCGCCTTTCGCAAGTCGTGGAGATATCACTCTACTCCGACCGGTTTCCACCTAATCTCTCTAACCTCTTGCGTGTGAAAGTTGATGGAGAAATTGGTAAAGGTTAGACTAGCCTTTTTCCTGGACATCGGAGGCCATCTGTCTTCTGCACAGTGCGGCTTCCGCAAGTTCCACTCCACGTCGGATGCTCTGCTCCGACTGGAAAATGCCGTCTGCGAGGCTTTCCTTCGTCGACAGCACTACGCCACGGTGTTTTTCGATCTGGAGACTCTCCACACAATGGGGGCGAGAGGACGCATCCAAATGTTTATATCTGAATTTTTGCGAGATCGTCGATTCCACATAGGGGTGGGGGGAGCTCTCTCCGGCCTAAAGGAGCAGGAAGAGGGTGTCCCGCAGGGAAGTGTCCTCAGTGTCACACTCTTTGCCCTGAGCATCAACGGCATCACCTCGGTGCTGCCAGAAGATGTTCTCGATACGTTCTACGTGGACGACCTTTCGATCTCTTTTGGCGCAACCCAGATGCCAACTGGAGCGTCGACTTCAACAGGCATTGAACTGCGACTCTCGCTATGCCGAAACGCACAGGTTTCGGGTTTCTTTGGCCAAGACTAAGGTGGTGCACTTCTGCCGCCATCCATGGCTCCACCCCGACCCAGATTTGTTTCTTAATGGGGTGCGCCTGGATGTGGTTGAGTCGTACCGTTTCCATGGTCTTGTATTCGACCGATGCCTCACCTGGGAGGCTCATATTCGCAGCCTTAGGGTCTCTTGTATCCACGCCATGCACATTCTCCGTTCCGTGACGTTCAGCGCTTGGGGCGCTGATAGGGCTACTGCCCTACTTTTTTATCGATCCTTTGTTCGTTCGAAGTTCGACTACGGTGTCGAGTTTTATGCATCCGCAGCCGAGCGTTTATTGCGGAAGGTGTATTCGATCCACCACACCGGCCTTCGCCTTGCGACCGGTACCTTCCGCACTTTCCCCATTGAGAGCCTGTTGGTCGATGCTGGGGAGATGCCACTCGCTCTGCGCCGCGTGCAGTGCATCACTCGCCTGTACACGCGAGCCCTGCGCCTCCCTCAGTCACCAACAGCTCTCACTGCATCCGCAGCTGATCTTGACGGTGCCTATGCCGCCGAGAGACGCCAGTCATACCCTAAGCCCTTTGGGTTTAGGGCCAGGAAACTCCTTCGAGAGCTAGATATAGCTCTCGGGCCGGTGGCGCCCCTGTTTCTGCCCAGGACGCCACCCTGGAGGGTACCACATTTGGCTATTTTTCGCCACGCCTCTGCTCCTAAAGCTTGTACAGGGCCGGGAGTATTGCGTTCGAACTTTCTGGACCATACCTGGTGTCATGCTGGAACCGTGCCAGTGTATACGGAAGGCTCCAAGTCTGAAGAGGGGGTCGGCTTCCACGCTGTATCCCCTCTGTTTGAAGTCAGCGGGCCCTACCAGGCGCTGCCTCTGTCTTCACGGCCGAGCTGGTGACAATACACCACTCGGTTCGGGAGATTACGCGACGTGCCCGGTTCGGAGACCGGATTGTGATCTATAGTGACTCACAAAGCGCCCTGAGTGCTCTCGGGGCATTGGAATCTCCCCTGGTTCGCGATATCCGTGATGCCACGGTTTTGGCGAGCCGGGTGGATGTCGAGATTATCTTCTGCTGGGTTCCTGTACATGTAGGAATTGTGGGGAATGAGCGCGCTGATGAGGACACCAAAGAGTCCGCGAGGACTCTGCGACCGGACCCGCGTTTCGCTCTTCCTCACACTGACTACATGGCAGGAATACGGGCAGCTCTTCGGACTTCTTGGCAAAGAAGATGGGAGACGGTCGAAGGGAACTTGAAGTTGCGTGCCATTGCGCCGCGACTGTTTCCATGGACATATCCTCCAATTCCGCGACGGCTTCAGGTCGTTTTCTGTCGTCTCCGAATCGGACACACTCGTGTGATGCATCGCTATTTGATGAAGCCCTCGTTTGCACCCTATTGTGACGAATGCGTCGTTCCCCAGACTGTTTGGCACATTCTGTTCAAATGTCCCAGTCTGGGTGATCTTCGGGCACGATACCTGTCCCGGTACCGGGGTGGGCGGGGTCGCTACCGCCTGTCCCTTAGACTCGGGACGAGTTCGTGCACTTTGACTTGTCTTCTGGGGGGAGGCCGGGCTTTTCCCCTTTATTTAAGTAGTTTTTATTTTGTTTTTTTGTTTGTTCTCTTTGTAGGTTGCACGCTCCTGTACCGGGGTGAGGAGGACCTCCCCCCAGATGCCGGAGATTGCTTCCTAATTGTGAAGTTTTTCCAGTATTTATCATTGTTATTTGTTCAGAATTTTATTTTAAAGTAGCTAAGTTCTAGGCTGTCGTATTTCCAGCGACTTATGCCCAAGTGGGCAGTCGCCAGATGGGCTCTAAGAAAAAAAAAAAATCCCTCACTTCTATCCGCCATTTCTGTCATGACCAGAGTAGAATCAAGGTCACACGTTGTGGTGGAGCGAATGTCAGTGTGTGTATAAAGGGGATATTCTCCCACCCTTTTTCCCAATACACTCTCCCTCCTGTAAGAATGTGTGTTTGAGTGGGATGGGTTTTTTTATTGTTTTCTTTTGTACATATGTATTTGATTTCATGTTGTATGAATAAGGTTATTTAACATCTCATGTTTTTTTAATTAGCTACTAAATGTTAAAGATTTTTATGAGACAGCATTCAAGTACCAGAAATAAAAAAAAACAAAAATAAAAACATTGCCTGCATTTTGTAAGAGCAACTGGAATCAAAACATTTTGAAGAAATTTAAATAAAATTTAAGAAGTCTTCTAATAGTAGTTGACTGGATCTTGAAGAAAATTGAGCTCGGAGGAGGCAGGCCCCATAAGACCCGCGCACCCAATTTTGTCCCAAGAGTGACTGCCGACAAGATTTTTCCCCGGGGAGGCTGGCAAATCATAAACCGTGGTACCACGTAAGAAAACTCCTTTTTGTTGTCTCTTGTTTTGGTTGTCCCTTTTTGTATTTGCTGTCTCTTAATATTAATATATATTTTTTTTGATTGATTGGGTTCCAAGATAGGATGGTTTTAGTATATATATAAATAGGCTCATTGTGTGCATATTTACCCATATTTTTGTAAATATTATTGTACTTTTTTTTTGTATGTAAAGGGACTGTATATTCAATCCGTTTAATTCTCCTTCAATTTCTCATGCCCGGATTAGTGTAGATTTTCGGCCCACTATATATATATATATATATATATATATATATATATATATATATATATATATATATATATATATATATATATATATATATATATAAATAGGCTCATTGGGTGCATATTTACCCATATTTTTTGTAAATATTGTATTTTTTGTTAGTAAAGGACTGTACATACAATCCGTTTCATTCTCCTTCGATTTCTCCCATCCGGATTAGTGTAGGAAGCGGGTTGGATTGATTGGGGTTAGTCTAGATTTTTGGCCCGGTACATTTGGTGCCCGAATAGGGACGTGAGATCTCGAAACTGGGATCGGGACAGGATTGGATTGCTGTCCATATCCAATTAGCGTGGCAGGTAGTTTGGTTGTTTTTCACCTTTGTCTATCGCTGTTACTAACCTGAGAGGATGGCTCCTGTGGAACAGGGCCTCCATGATGAGATCATGAGACTGAGGCTGGAATTGAGGCAGAAAAAGTAGGAATGTATGATATTAAGGAACGTGATTGATGGATTGAAGAGTGATATGATGAGTATGGATGAGGAAAGAAATGGATGAGAGAGAGAAGCAGGTTAGCAACAAATGAAGGACTTGTATGACATGATGAAGGGGTCAGGACTGGCCCCAGGACCCTCGACCTTGACCTCTGCTCCGACTGAAGGGGATAAGACTAATGGGATCAATGGGAGTGTGTGCGAGTCTAGAGAGGATAGGGTGATTATGAGTGATAGGAAGGACGGAGAAGGGAAGAGAAGAAGGAAGACTGGTTCAAAGGGGAAGGATAGGAAGGTAAGAGGCAAGAGTGTGGACTCATTGTACTCGGATGAAGGAGAGAGTGAGGGTATGATTGGTATGAGTGAGAGTGAAGGCAGCTCAAGTGAGAGTGAAGTGAATGTGGGAAAGGGTATTTTGATAAGGGAAGGGCCAAAGATAGATAGATTTAGGTTACATGGTGGGAAAAGTGTGGAAGAATTCTTCGGGGAATTTGAATGATATTGTAAGCTCAAGTACCCGGAGAATAAGGGATACTGGATGAATGTTTGGAGGGAAAAGTATTGGAGTTTTTCCGCATGATTACAAGTGTGGGGGAACCGAGGTACGATGTGGTCAAGGAGAGATTGATTGGCCAGGTGAAACAAATGAAATAGAGTGTGAAGTATAAGAGGGTGAATGAATTTGAGAAGGCTCGAATGGGGAAGAGTGAAAGTGTCAACATGTATGCACATAGGCTTGAGAATATGGCGAGAAAGAGGTATGGTGATGATGATGTAAATGAATGTAAACCACTGATGAGGAAGTTTTTGGACACGATCCTGCGAAAGGTGAGTGAATGGCTGAGTGGAAAGAGAAAGGAGAAAATGAGACTCACAGGTGAATGGCTGATGTGGGAGGATGTGTTGGAGCTGTTGGAAGATGGACGATTTGATGATGAAAGCGATCTAGAAGAGGATGGATGGTACAGTGTGAATGTTAGGGGTAAGAAGCCCAGGAGCTTTCATCCACCCCAGGAGTTTTTCAGCTACAGGGATGCCCTGAAGGCTGCGCCAGCTGGAGTAATGTCGAACTTCCTGGGCCGGCAGAATGGATGGGTAAATGGAGGGTGGTCGAATGGAAGAGGGCAGATGAATTTCAAGTGTGGGAATGGATATATTAGAGCGAAACTGAGGTATGTCCCAGCAAACGAGAGATCGAATGGTGGGAGAAAGATTGTGGAAGGAAAGGTCATATGTTGGCAGAATGTAGATGGATGACTGGTGCATGTTTTGGGTGTGGTAAGAAAGGGCATATGATAAAGGATTGCCAGAAAAGTGTGAAAGAGTGCTTCGAGTGTAAAGAAATTGGCCATTTGAAGAAAGATTGTCCGAGGTTGAATGGTGGAGCAACTGCTGGGGGGAGTGTGAAGCATGCTTGTGGTAATTGTAGAAAGGCTAGTCATTATGCGATGATGTGTCATGACCAAAGGAATGTATGTAGATATTGTGCAATGGAAGGGCATTTGAGTGAAAAATGTTGGATTAGACTGAGAGCGCAAGGTGTGAATGGAAAGTCTGAAGCGGGAAACTGAATTGTAAGAGGGTACCTGCTGAAGTATCCTCTGGGTGCATGAGTGTGAATAATGTGTTGGTAAGTCTGTCTAGTTTGAAAGTGCTGTCTGGTAGGAAGTATGAGTGTCTGAGTGTTAAGGTGGAATTGAATGGAATTGAGTGTTTGGCTTTAATAGATTCTGGATGCAAGGCGAGCTTGGTGTATAAAGATGTGTATGACAAGGTTAGCGAGAAAGCCCTCCTGTCTGAGTGCAAGGGTAGTTTGGTAGGTATTGGTAATAGGAGAGTGCCTGTGATTGGAATGATAAGGTCAGCTGTTCGAATGCATGGTATGTTGATGAATGAATGTGAATTCTCGGTGATTGATAAGGCTAGTAGTGAGTATGGTGTGATTTGGGGATATGATTTTATGAAAATGAATCGTATGGTTGTGCATCCTGCAAGTGATCAGATTGAGAGAAAGATTGGTAAAAATGGGGTGTATAAGTTATATGTATGTAAAGATGGTAGTGTTTTGAAGAGTGTGTTTACTGGTATTGAGGTGACTGCTATGGAGAATGTAAGGCTTGTGAAGGGTGAAAAGGTGTCTGTTAGAGTGAGTTGGAGTAAGGATGTTAGTTTGAATATGGGTGAAAACACTGTGATATTGGATGGAAAAGATGCGTGTTATAAGGTAAGGTGTGTTGCTTGTGTGTTTGATGTCTTGATGAGAATGAATGATCCTTTTATATGTGTGCAGGCGGACCCCAGTGTGAAAGGACAGGTGAGGGGTATCCAAGTCGGAGATGAACTAGGACACCTCTCCACTGTCACTGAGATAGGTATGGATGATAGCACGGATATCAGGGTGAATGTTGCGAATGAAAAGACATGTGAATGGATGTATAATGAGGTGAAGGGCATGGTGAAATTGGATGGATGTTTGACTGAGTATGAAAGGGAGGATGTGTATCAAATGATATTTGAACGAAAGGGAGCCCTCAGTAAGGGTGATCTGGATTTCGGGGTTGCAAAGCTCTCGGAATTCAAGATTGTCCTGAAGGAGGACTCCCCAATCTATCAGCGGCCGAGGCATTTCCACGCCCGGTTGCTGATGAGATTGAGGAGCAGTGTTTGGAATTGGAGCAATTGGGGGTGATTGAAGAGAGCGAGAGTGCATGGAATAGTCCAATTGTGCCTGTACGTAAGCCGGATGGAAGCTTGCGTCTGTGCGTTAATTATAGAAAGGTGAATGAAAGGACTGTGAAAGAAAGGTTTCCGATGTGTGTGGTATCTGAGTGTGTGTATAGTATGCATGGGATGGAGTGGTTTACGCAGCTAGATCTGGTACGGGGGTATTACCAGATGCCTATTGCTGAGGGGAGCCGGCCAGTAACTGCATTCTCTTCCACAAAGAGGCCTTACCAGTTCCGGAACCTCAGCTTTGGGTTGGCTAATGCTCCCGGAGCCTTCCAGCGGACAATGAATGTTGTGTTGAGTAAGTTTGCAAGTAAGAATGTGATTGCCTTTATAGATGATATTTTGATTATGATTGAGACTTTTGAGGAGCATATGAGATTGGTGAATGATGTTTTGAGAACGTTGGAGAGTTGGTGTGAAGGTGAAAGTGGCAAAGTGTGAATGGTTTGCGAAAGAAGTGGAATTCCTTGTGCATATGGTGAGTGAGAATGGGTTGCGAAAATCATGAAAGTATGTTGAGAAGGTGCGGATGTTTCCTAAACCGGTGACTGTAAAGCAACTGAAGTCGTTTTGGGGTTTGATTGAGTTCCATCGAAAGTTTATACGTGATTGTTCCGGTGTGAGTAAGCCTCTGACTGAGTGGATGGGCGAGAAAGGTAGTACGGTTGTCAAGTGGAAGGATAAGATGAATGAGGCGTATGAGAGACTTAAAGAGGCAGCAGCTGAAGATGTTGAATTGGCTTAGCCAGATTATAGTAACAACAAGGAGTAACAACAAGGAAAGAAGGTACCCTAGGAGACCTTACGGTCCATTCAAGGTGGGTACCTTTGGACTAGCGATCGAGCGGGCAAATGGCTGCTCAATTGTTTTGCGTCCCTAAACCGCCACTTTTCAAGACCTTGTCTAGTCTTGACTTGAACTGGTCAACAGATTCACTGTTGACAACTTCCACTGGAAGTGCGTTCCACATACCGCAGATACTGTAAGTGAAAAAATTTCCACACAGATTGCGGTTGTAACGCTTCAGTTCAAGTTTGAAGCCGTGATTGCGCGTTCTGTTCTCACTCAGTGTGAAAATATCCTGTTAGTCAACATTGTCGAACCCTCAAAGTATTTTGAAGACTTCGATGAGCTGACCACGCAGTCTACGGGTTTCCAGCGAGCACAGATCTAATTTCCTTAGTCTATGCTCATAACTTTTATGTCGGATAGAGGGAATCAGCTTGGTTGCCCTGGCTTGTACGCGTTCCAATCTCGCGATGTCCTTTCGCAATGAAGGACTCCAAAATTGTACGGCATACTCCAGGTGCGGTCGGACAAGTGAGTTGTACAGGCACAGTACAATCTCCTGGTTCCGATAACCAAACTGGCACTTAATATAGCCTAGCATCCTTTGGGACTTTTTCTCCGCCTCAATGCACTGTCTCGAGAACTTGAGGTCACTAGTGATTATTACACCCAAGTCCTTCTCAGTGTTTGTGGATTCCATAGCAGTGCCCTTAAGGATATACTGAGATTGGGGGGTTTCTGTGGCCGATATGCATCACTTTGCATTTCCCCACGTTAAAAGGCATTTGCCACGTGTCCGACCACTCCCCAATCTTCCCAAGATCTTCCTGCAAGCGGGCAGTATTTCCATCCTTTGCAACGTTCATACCAAGCTTGGTATCGTCGGCAAATTTGGAAATCTTGGCAACTATGTCACCATCCATGTCGTTGACGTAGATGATGAATAGTAGTGGTCCCAGGACAGAACCTTGAGGCACCCCGCTAGTAACGGGCACCCACCCAGAAGACTGTCCATTCACCACCACCCGTTGCCGTCTGCCACTTAGCCAGTTCTCGATCCAGCCGGCTACCTTTCCGTCTATGCCAAGCGCTCAAACTTTCCGGAGAAGGCGGCGGTGTGGTAACTTATCAAAGGCTTTCTGAAAGTCTAGGTAGACCACATCCACCGCCTTGTCCCGATCGTGCTCACTGAAAACGAAGTGGAAGAATTCCACAAGGTTCGTCAGGCATGACCGTTGCCTTCGGAAGCCGTGCTGGGAACTCCTCAGTAGCAGGTTTGACTCTAAATACGACGTCACTTTGTCCACCATGATGCTTTCCATGAGTTTACCGACTATCGAAGTCAGACTGATAGGTCGGTAGTTCGACGGTTGGTTACGGTCTCCTTTCTTGAAGATAGGAGTCACCTCCGCTTCACGCCAGTCTCTATGAACGCATTTGGTCCGGATTGACATGTTAAAGATAGCGCACAGATGTCGTGATATTTCATCGCACACTTCCTTCAACACTTTAGGTAGAAACCCGTCCGGTCCAGGGGACTTATTCGTCTTTAGGTCAGCGATCTTTTTCTTTATTTCTCCTTGGGTGAATTCCATTGCCTCCAGCTTTTTCCCCGAGTAGGAATCCGTCGGCTGGGGAATGGGACCACACTCTTCAGTAAACACTGAAGAGAAGTAGTCGTTGAGGAGGTTAGCATTTTCTGCATCTGAATGCTTTAATGTCCCCTCCTCATTCCTCAAAGGGCCAATCGTTCGATGGATTGGTTTACGGCTGTTCACATATCCAAAAAACTCCTTGGGATTCTCTTTACAGAGTCTCGCCACTCGGAGTTCCCAGACCGCTTAGCCGCCCTTATGCTGGACTTCACTCTCCTGGCTAACCTCCGGTATTCGTCAAAGTCACCCGAGATCTTCGATTGCCGGTACACATTTCTCTTCTCCCTAAGCATTGCCCGATTTCTCCATTAAACCACTTTGGTTGAACAGAGGACCAACGGGGGCATTTCAGAGGGATAAAACGCGATTGAAGACTCATGAATGTGGTTTTGAAACTGTTCCAAGAGTCTTCAACAGCCTCGCGTCAGCCAGTCCCGCGCGTAGACCTGCAAAGTCTGCTCTTCTCAAATTGAGTTTTCTTGATTTACTAGTTGCAGGCTCTGCCTTGGGGACTTTGACTACAAATCTAATTAGTCGGTGGTCACTGCCACCGAGCTCTTCGCCAACAGAGAGGTCCTCAACGATGTCATCCTCAGAGGGGAAAACCAAGTCGAGGATATTGTCTCCTCTCATTGGCTCTCTCACCCATTGAGTGAGGAACTCGTTGTTCGTGAACTCCTGGAGTAGTGCGTTCTCGCCACAGGGTTCTCTGGTTTCCCAGTCAACTTGTGTGTTGAAATCACCCATGACGATACACACTCTGTCTTCGACAAGTTCTCTTAGTAGCTGGTACAGATCTCTGTCCTTTTCAACGAGTTGGGCAGGAGGTCTATAAAGCGTTAGGGTCCTGTATTTGGCAGGACCTATCTCTAGGTCAACACCTAGTAGTTCATGGTCGGATACGATGTTGCAATCCGTCGAGTTGAGAGTATCCTTGACATACAACACACCGCCACCCTCTCTGTCTGGCCTATCTTTCTGGAAGAGCTGATAACCGGGAATCGTGAATTCACCTTCAAAATCTCGGCTTGAGGTTTTAATCCACGTCTCCGTTATGGCCACCATCTCAGGTTCCTCTGTTGCTACGAGGCCACGGAGCTCAAGAAACTTATTCCTGATTGACCTCGCATTAAACAGAAGAACTTTTAGGGAGTCCCCCAGTGTAGGACTCCCTACGCTCTTCCGTTTCCCGGCTTCTTTTGTGTGGCAGTACCCCTCTTTGCCACATCTAAGTACGTCGTTCCAGGAGTGACACAGGCATACTGTCTTATGTCCGCCTTCACTCTGGGTCTCAACCCGTTGAGAAGGACAGGGAACTGTACCAGCTGCTGGGTGAGCTTGTTCAAGGCAGAGTGTGCATCGTTATGGGCGACTTCAACAGACAAGTTGACTGGGAAACCAGAGCAGCCTGTGGCGATAGCGCGCTACTCCTGGAGTTCGCCAACAACGAGTTCCTCACTCAATGGGTCAGAGAACCGACGAGAGGAGACAATATCCTCGACTTGGTCTTCACCTCTGAGGATGATATCGTTGAGGATGTCTCTGTAGGCGAAGAGCTCGGTGGCAGTGATCACCAGCTAGTTAGATTTACCGTCAAGATCCCGAAGGTAAGGTCTGTTGCCAGTCAATCAAGGAAACTTGACTTGAGAAGAGCAGACTTTGCACGCCTTCGTGCTGGGCTGACTGATGTAAGGCTAGCGGTATGCGAAGAGGTTGAGGATTCGTGGAACAATTTCAAAAATAAATTCATGAGTCTTCAATCAAGTTGCATCCCTCTAAAATGCCTCCGTCGGTCTTCTGTTCAACCAAAGTGGTTTAATCGAGAAATCGGCCAACTGCTTAGGGAGAAGAGAAATGCGTACCGGCGATCGAAGATCTCGGGTGCCTTTGACGAGTACCGGAGGCTAGCCAGGAGAGTGAAGTCCAGCATAAGGGCGGCTAAGCGTACTGAGGAACTCCGAGTGGCGAGACTCTGCAAGGAGAATCCCAAGGAGTTCTTCGGCTATGTAAATAGCCCTAAACCAATCCATCGTAGGATTGGGCCCCTAGTGGACGAGGAGGGTGCATTAAGTCAGTCAGATGCAGAAAATGCTAACCTTCTCAATGACTACTTCTCCTCAGTGTTTACTAAAGAGTGTGGTCCCATCCCCCAGCCCACGGATTCCTACTCGGGGGAAAAGCTGGAGGCAATGGACTTCACCGAAGGAGAAATAAAGAAAAAGATCGCTGACCTAAAGACGAATAAGTCCCCTGGACCGGACGGGTTTCTACCCAAGGTGTTGAAGGAAGTGTGCGATGAAGTATCACGACATCTGTGCGCTATCTTTAACATGTCAATCCGGACCGGATGCGTTCCTAGAGACTGGCGTGAGGCGGAGGTGACTCCGATCTTCAAGAAAGGATCCTCCAGCCATCCGTCAAACTACCGACCTATCAGTCTGACTTCGATAGTCGGTAAACTCATGGAAAGCATCATGGTGGAGAAAATAACGTCGTATTTAGAGTCAAACCTGCTACTGAGGAGTTCCCAGCACGGCTTCCGAAGGCAACGGTCATGCCTGACGAACCTTGTGGAATTCTTCCACTTCGTGTTCAGTGAGCACGATCGGGACAAGGCGGTGGATGTGGTTTACTTAGACTTTCAGAAAGCCTTTGATAAGGTACCACACCGCCGCCTTCTCCGGAAAGTGCGAGCGCTGGGCATAGACGGAAAAGTAGCCGGCTGGATCGAGAACTGGCTAAGTGGCAGACGGCAACGGGTGGTGGTGAATGGACAGGCTTCTGAGTGGGTGCCCGTTACTAGCGGAGTGCCTCAAGGTTCTGTCCTGGGACCACTACTATTCATCATCTACGTCAACGACATGGACGGTGACATGGTTGCCAAGATTTCCAAATTTGCCGACGATACCAAGCTTGGTATGAACGTTGCAAAGGATGGAAATACTGCCCGCCTGCAGGAAGACCTTGGGAAGATTGGGGAGTGGTCGGACACGTGGCAAATGCCGTTCAACGTGAACAAGTGCAAAGTAATGCATATCGGCCACAGAAATCCCCAATCTCATTATATCCTTAAGGGCACTGCTCTCGAATCGAGTGACACTGAGAAGGACTTGGGTGTTACTGTCACTAGCGACCTCAAGTTCTCGAAACAGTGCATCGAGGCAGAGAAGAAAGCCCAAAGGATGTTAGGCTACATAAAGCGCCAGTTTGGATACCGTAACAGGGAGATAGTACTTTGTCTGTACAACTCCCTAGTTCGGCCGCACCTGGAGTATGCCGTACAATTTTGGAGTCCTTCGTTTCGAAAGGACATCGCAAGGTTGGAACGCGTACAAGCCAGGGCAACCAAACTGATTCCCTCTATCCGACATAAAAGTTATGAGGATAGACTAAGGGAATTAGATCTGTTCTCGTTGGAAACCCGTAGACTGCGTGGTCAGCTCATCGAAGTTTTCAAAATACTTCGAGGGTTCGACAATGTTGACTACCGGGATATTTTCACACTAAGTGAGAACAGAACGCGCAATCACGGCTTCAAACTTGAACTGAAGCGTTACAACCGCAATCTGTGTGGAAACTTTTTCACCTACAGTATCTGCGGTAAGTGGAACGCACTTCCAGTGGAAGTTGTCAACAGTGAATCTGTTGACCAGTTCAAGTCAAGACTAGACAAAGTCTTGAAAAGTGGCCGTTTAGGGACGCAAAACAATTGAGCAGCCATGTGCCCGCTCGATTGCTAGTCCCAAGGTACCCTCTTTGAATGGACCGTAAGGTCTCCTAGGGTACTTACTTTCCTTGTTACTCCTTGTTACTCCTTGTTACTCCTCTGCGTCCGCTCTACGACATCTTGGATTAAGTTACAGAGTACAGCCTTTCCCTTAAATGAAAGGTGCACTCCGTCCCTTTGGTAAAGGTCGTTTCGACCATAAAAGGTGCGGTAAGGGTCCAGAAAGAAGACCCCTTCCGCCGTACAGAGCTCGGACATGCGCTGGTTCAGGGTCACGTTCCTAGAGTGAGCTGTCCGGCCTGGACCTCTTCTTGGGAGCATCCCTACAACGACCCGTTTGCGAGTTCTCAATCCACAGTCATCCACGGCTCCCATGACCGTGTTGAGAATTTTCTCGCTGGGGCCTACTTTGCCTCCTCGGAGGTAGAGGTCATTCCCACTCACCATCAGGGCAACGACTGAATTCTCGGAGATCTGAGATTTCTCAGCCTCTACCCTGATGTGGTGGTTTTTCCGTCCTGGCTGGCAGCATACCTCCACACTAGTGCGAAGGCGGGCCGCTAGCAGGGGCTGCAAACCTTGTGCTTGGGAATTGCCCACAAGGGTAACCCTCGGACATTTCCGTGCAGAGGTTTGAGGCTTTCCTTGCAGAAGCGAACTCTTGGTTCCCTCTTTCTTCTCCATCTTATTTTTCTTGTTCTTCTTTTTCTTATTAATCTCTTCCCCCTTATCTTCCTTTGTTACATACTCTTCTGTTTTTCTTTTCTTCCTCTGCTTCAACTTTCTCTTTTTCAGCTTCTACTTTATCTTCTGTTTCAACTTTCTCTTCTTCCTGTTTCTTTCCCTTCCTTTTCTTTTTCTTTGAGGGTTTATCCATAGCATGCGGACCTAGCTTTGGGGGTAATACTGCAGATGCAGTGTTTAGTACAGGGCTTGACGTTAGCTCTGCTATTCTGACCTCAAGCCTGCGAATCAGTCCGGCGTGTTCTAATTCGAGGCTGCTTATTTTTTCCTCCAACTTCCTGGATCTTTCCTCGGAAACCCTGCATGTTTCCTTTAGCTCCTTGATTTGGCCGTTTAAAATACAGTCGGTGCAGGAACTGGCCGGGTGGCATTTCGAAAAACACCACTCCGGAAAGTCCACACACCACTTATCTATGTGGCATATTGCGCACATGTATTTTAGAGCTCCTGGTCCTTTCTTGCCGGTCATTCTAACACACTCTCTTTTAATACTTTGCGACCAATCAATGATAAAAAGGGGGGTTGGTGAGTTCTCCCGCCTATTGATCGGAGTCGTTTCGGAGTCTTGCAGAAGGCACGCTCCATGTGCTGCTGTTCGTCCGACCGAATCGTCAAGCCTCGGCGTGCCGTGGCTCCCAACCAAGCAGCACAGACGGTCCCCGAAGGGGCCATCGATTTCTCACCAGGTGAACAACAATTAAGCACGCCCCTTACTAAACTCCTACTAGTTCCCTTCACAATGGCCAGGATCTCGGAGCAGCATTCAATGGATATCCCGCCCCACCAAGAGACTCGACCCAAGGCTTTTTATTGGCCTGGCAACCAACCTGGGAACAAAGGGCCGTCACCTCAGACCGATGCTACCAGAGGCACCCGTCAACGGGCACTGGGAACGGTCAATAATTACGCGCCAGGGAAGGGGTTAACGGGGCACTACCCTCATCCCATTCATCGTGCCCCAACGCCTAGGACACCTCTAGTCCTAGTGTCTCGCAACCAGTGAACGTCGATTAGCGTTGTTTATAGAGGTTCCAAAGCCTCTCTTCTGACGCGTGAGGTAGCTGCCAGGTCCTTATATGTAGATAGAGGGAAAAAAGGGAAAGAGTGACATGATAGGAGTAGGCGCTTTTTTTGTTTTTTTTTCTTTTTGTATAAGTGGGAGAGATAGGATGAAAATAAAAAAGGAGAATGATAGAGTAGAAAAAGGAAGGAATGACGCACTTAGTCTGGAATCTCATTTTCGACCAAATCGACAAGGGAAGCCCTACCAGGGGTACCCAGAAGAGGTACCCCCGCCGACATAGCTCGAAAAGTCAAAGGTACACACAAGCTCTCTTCCCGCGACAAGGGGGCGTCACCTCTCCCTCTACTTTCTTTATGAGAGAGAGAGAGAAAGAGAAGCCAACAGCACCTAGTGTTCCCAGGCGGTCTCCCAATCAAGTACTAACAAGGCGAAATGTTACTTTAACTTTTCTGAGCGGACAAGAAGCGGTACTTTAAACAAGGTATGACCGTTGGCCCATGCTAAAATGCTTGAATTGTATACAGATGCAAGTGGGTATTTTATGGGAGGTTTTCTGATGCAAGAGCAGCATTTGAATGGAGAGAATGTCAGGCGAATAATTGGGTATGTATCCAAGGCTATGAATGCAGCAGAGCGAAAGTATTCGACTGTGGAATGAGAGTTGGCTGCGATAAGATATTGTTTGAAAGTGTTGCGTCCGTTTTTGTATGGTGTGAGGTTTGGGATAAAAACAGATCATCAACCTCTTGTGTATCTGCAGCGTATGAAGTGGGCTGATAGTAGGATTGCAAGGACTTTGGAAGATTTGAGTGACTTTGATTATGTGATTGAGTATGTGCCTGGTGAACGGAATGGAGTGGCTGATTTGATGTCAAGGTATCCTGGTATGAATGATGAAAATGTGTGTGGAGTGAGTGATCCTGAGTATTTACCGAAAGGGATTATGAATGGAAAGGAGAGTAAGGGTGGTAGTGATTCCTTGTTTGAGAGTGTATGGAATGGTTTGCAAGATTTGAAGAGTGATGGAGTAGACATGAGAGTGCCCGATAGTGTGGATGACTTAAGGAAGGAGGTAATGAATGAAGTATGTAGGAAGCCTGAAAGCATTGGTATGGCAAATGTGCGGAACTTCATGAAAGAATTGAGAGCGATGTGGATGCAAGGGGTCCCGCCGTTTCAGGAAGTGTTGATTGTAGTGAGTTGTTTGTATGGAGTGATTGTTTATGTGCACTTTGGTGGTGAGAGGCCGATTGTGTACAAAGATGAGAAGATGAAGGGTTTGAATCCTAATGTGGTACATCTGCAATGTTTGAGCGGTGTGCACTACAATTGGGTGATTGAAAAGTGTTAATATATGAGAGAGAAGAATGATTGTCTGGATGAAGATGAGTGTGTGGTGAGCGATGATATGGGAGTTGAGGACAGTGTGGATATCAGTGCTGATGTTGGTGTGCTTGTTCCTTCTGTGTATTGCGAACATGGTGGACCTGATATGATGGAAGTGAGAGTGAAAGTTGGTGAAAGGTTGTTCTGTGGTTTGATTGATACTGGAGCGCAAGTGTCTTTAGTGAATGAGAGGATTCTGAGTAAGTATGATGAGTTTAGATGTTGCAAGCATAAACCTGTGAAGTTACGGATAAGTGGATTAGGAAATTGCATGATAGTGGCATGGGAACAGGTTAGTCTGAAAGTGAGTTTGGATAATGGTGTGAATGTGAAGCATGACTTTGTGATTCTGAAAGATGAGCAAATGCCATGTTGTTTTCTTCTTGGTATGGATTTTATGAGATTGAATGATTTGTCTTTGGATGCTGATAAGGATTGTATTATGAAAGGTGAGTGTGAGGTGATGAAGTTGAATGAGTGTGCAAAGAATGTTGTCAAGTTTTGCGGTATGATTGAATTGGTCATGGATGATGAGAATGAGATTTTAAGTGATGATATTCTAGAGATGCAAGAGATGTGTCCCTTTGTTAGTGAGTTAAAGAGGTGTGTAATGACGCATGTTGATTTGAATGAATGGCCTGAGTGTTTAAGTGATTTTAAAAGGTATGCTAAGGATTTTGTTGTTTGTATGGATGTTGTATATTTTTTGAGGCATGTGAAGAGTGGTGATGATATGTATGTACCTGTGATGTCCTTGGTTGGTATGATTGGTCTGGTGAAGGTTGTGCATGATAATTATGGGCATATGGGCAAGTTTAAGCTGTGGGAGTGTATGAAGAAGCGCGTATTCCATCCGTTTCTGAGAACTGTTGTGAATGATGTTGCAACTATCTGTGAAAGGTGTCAGAAGCAAAAGGTGCAAGGTGTGAAAGTGAAACCACTGATGTTAAAAGTTGATGCGAAAGAACCATTTGAATTGGTAGTGATTGATTGTGTGTCTTTGCCATGTACGAGTGCTGGGAATGTTGGTATGGTTGTGATGGTTGATCATAAAAGTAAGTTTGTGTATGCAGCGCCTGTGAGAGATAAAAGGAGTGTGACTGTTGCGTGTGTGGTTGAGCAGTTGTTTTTTCCTATGTGTGTATGGAAGCCTAGAAGATATCTGAGTGATAATGGACCTGAATTTGTAGTAGAAGTGTTTGAGCAAATGTTGAGAGAGAATGGTGTGGAGCATGTGAGAACAACTCTGTATGTACTGTCTTCAAATGGATTGGCTGAACGGACTATAAGAACCTTGTGTGAGATGTTGAGAATGATGAGTACGACAGTGAATGACTTGGATGTATGTCTGGGGAGAGTGTTGTGGGCGTATAATTTGACTGTGCATAGTGCAACCGGAATGTCCCTATGTCAGTTTGTGATGAATTTTGAAAGGCAAGTGAAAGATAGGTTTCGTTTGAGTGAAAGTGAGCAGAGTGTATGGCGTGAGGCACATGAAAAGTTCCGTTCATTTGAATTAGGTGTGAAAGTATTGAAGGTGAAAGAAATGAAGGGTAGGTTGAATGTGTCAAAGATGAGTGAGAAGTTTGATGGACCTTATAGAGTTGTGAGAATTTTGGAAAATGTGGTGACGTATGTTTTGGAGAGTTTGAATAACGGTATGACTGAGAGAGTGCGGGCTCATCAGAGTCAGTTAAGGAGATGGAGAGAACCTCCTGACTACCTAGTGAGCCATCTGGTGTATGGACTGTGTAGAGAGAGAGGTAAAGTGCATGTTGATGAGATTGAATGTCATAGTATGGATCTGTCTGGGAAAGAGCTAGTTTTAGTCTCGAGGAGTAGAAAGCGTACAAAGAAGAGTGAAAGGAAGAATGCAAGTATGAATGAAAGTAAGTCTGAGCAGAGTCTTTCTGGTATGGGGGATCTTGAAAGGGAGATTGAGTTTTTGCGTAAACAGGTGAGTGATTTGACTGGTATAAGTAGATGAGTGAGTGAGCTGCCTGTGCCTGATTTTTCTGGTTTGGGGAACAGTATGAATAATAGTGTGTTTTTTCGGGTTTTATGAATGGTAATAGTAGGGGTGAGTTTGTTGTAGTGAATGATGAAGTGGCTGATTTTTCAGGTTTCTGGTGGGAACCAGTCGAAGGGGTTTCTGGTATGCCTGTTGAGAATACAAGGGATGTGAGTGACCTGTCTGTTTCGCAAGAGTGTACCTTGAGTTGGATGAGAGCTGTGAGTGAGGAGCTGATGAATGGGGGTATGAAGAGTGAAGGTTCTGAACGGAAGAGTATGAAAGAGTTCTGTCGTGAGATGGGAGAACTGGTAATGAGGGCTAAGAGTATGGTGGACGATATGATCAATAGTGATGATGAGACTGACAGGACGGCTGATGAACACCCCAGAGTGATTGCTACGCGTAGGCGTGGACCAGTAGACGAGTGTGAATGGGTGCAGAAGGGTGCGATTGAGTATAAAAGGTACTGTGAGTAAGGATTGAGAGTGTATTGTGAGTGACTGTGGTCAAATAGCTTAAGGAAGGAGGGGTGTGGTGGAGCGAATGTGAGTGTGTGTATAAGGGGCCATTCGCCCACCCTTTTTACCAATACACTCTCCCTCCTTCTATAAGAATGTGTGTGTGAGTGGGAATGGGTTTTGTATTATATTTTCTTTTGTACATATGTATTTGATTTCATGTTGTATGAATAAGCTTATTTAACATCTCATGTATTTTTAATTAGCTACTAAATGTTAAAGATTTTTATGAGACAGCATTCAAGTACCAGAATAAAAAAAAATAAAAACAAAAACATTGGCTGCATTTTGCAAGAGTGACTGGAATGAAAGCATTTTGAAGAAATTTAAATAAAATTTAAGAAGTCTTCTAATAGTAGTTGACTGGATCTTGAGGAAATTTGAGCTCGGAGGCCGCAGGCCCCATAAGACCTGCACACCCAATTTTGTCACAAGAGTGACTGCTGACAAGATTTTCCCCCGGGGAGGCCAGCAAATCATAAACCATGGTACCATGTAAGAAAACTCCTCTCTTTGTTGTCTCTTGTTTTGGTTGTCCCTTTTTGTATTTGCTGTCTCTTAGTATTAATATATATATTTTTTGATTGATTGGGTTCCAAGATAGGATTGTTTTAATATATATATATATATATATATATATATATATATATATATATATATATATATATATATATATATATATATATAAATAGGCTCATTGGGTGCATATTTACCTATATTTTTGAAAATATTGGGTTTTTTTTGTTAGTAAAGGACTGTACATACAATCCATTTCATTCTCCTTCGATTTCTCACGTCCAGATTAGTGTAGGAAGCGGGTTGGATCGATTGGGGTTAGTCTAGATTTTCAGCCCGCTACAACGGTGACCTTGAGCGACCATGCCTATTGGGTACAAGTGACATATATGTCGGGGTCATTCTACGACAGTATTTTAATTCGATTTAGTCATTAAACTGTGGAAATTTCAATTTAGTTATGAATAAATTTTTCAGCATTCAAAAGATGTTTAATATAATCCAGAAAATAAATGACACATTTACCTTTTTCTCTTACTTCAATATGTTATTGTTGTTTTTTTTATACTCCAATAGTGATTCACACCTAATATCCAGTGTAGAGCTCATTGGAAAGAGTTCTGAATCTTGGGTTGTTACATTTTGTGCACTTTCTGTAAAGTCTACCCAATCTCATGACTAATCATGTTCAATGCAGTTCAACTTCTCTCTGGGGTTGGAAGCAGTGTTTTAACTCACTTGATACAAGTCCTGTTCTTGTGAAATGATTTCATAAAATTCTTCATACTCCAAAAGATATGTCAAATATAATTTAAAATCCACTATTGATGGACACTCTACATGTGCATTGCTTTTAAGACTAAAAGATGTGAAGAAAGATGCCAAGTATAGGTAAATGATCAATTTTTTTTTGTTTGTTTTGGTTTTTTTTAGGCCATGACAGATTCCAAGAGCCCACTGAAACTTTTGTATGTTACACCAGAAAAGTTGGCCAAAAGTAAACGTTTTATGGCCAAACTACAAAAGATGCATCAAATGGGCCGATTTGCAAGATTAGCAATTGATGAAGTTCATTGCTGCTCTAACTGGGGGCATGATTTTAGACCAGGTATGTAGATGGTGTTAAAACATTGATGCCTTTGCTATAGAATTCAACCTGGCAAATTTTACCTTTAATGTATTCTCTATATTATTGCCTCAAGTACAATTGTACCTTTTTTTTACCAACCATATATTTTTTATCCTTTTCAATTAAAAAAAATGTAGAAATTATTCACCATATTTATCTTGGTAAATTGACAGCAGTTAGCTCAAAGATGCAGCAATTAATAACCAGGTTGATGTTGATTTTATTTTTTACTTTGCTTGATAATTCAAATCCTTATGACCTGTGCAATATTGCTGTCAATTTAGTCCTAATCTATCTCATTTCATTGGAACATACCATTTGTTGTTTTTTATTGCCCCTTTCACCCTCTTTAGTCATCCATACCCTTTGCAACTGAAGAGTTCACTCTTCTATCACATTTTTTACTGGACTTTCCACTCTGCTATCTCTATTTTATACCTGCCTTCATTTTAGGTATAGGAGAGTTGTTCATCTTTCCAGTTCTTGGTTGCTCAAGTACTGAGCACTCAGGTTCTTACACATTTCTATTGCCCATAATTTCACTACTTTCACTGCAAGCCTCTTCGAACGATTTTCCGAAATGCTGTTATTATTGCATTAAAAAAAATATTTAGGTACATTTTTACTGCCATTTAACTAAGGTTTATCACATTAGAGACCTGAAGTTTAAGGTGTAATCCAAGTCATGGCTCACTGCAACATATGGCACCCGCTCTCAGCTTGCTGGTGAGGATGCCTTTTTTATGTGCATGATTTTATTTAGCAAGGGTGAATTCCAGTACTTTAGGCACTGCTTCAAAATTATTAGTGTTGTATTTAAATAGATGTCTGTAGTAAGGGGAACAAGAATACCACCTACTGGGGTGTCAGTTGTGGTGACCCTACCTATGTGTCAAATGATCAGAAATGTTCTTGTATCCTTCAGGGATTGAATATGGAGACTATTTACCCACCCAGGCCTGGTTTAAAGTGCCATATTATAACTTTTCTTGTATCCTAAAGCAAGATTTTTTAGTATGCCATAAGAAGGAAAAGAATGTTGATGATTGAATTGGAAACTACCTTTATCTTCCTTGCTACAGTCATCATGACAATAAAGCCTTTAATTAAAAGCTTGTTTGGTCAGGTATTCAGTTTCCTAGGGCTTCAGATACTCCTCTTGCCCAATATTTTGCCAGCAGGCATTAAACATATATGTTCTTTGTAGACAAGAAATAGAAAGGATTGCTCTATGAAGCAATCTCTAGGGATATTAGCCCTATTCCAGAATTAACTTTTTCTTATTTGCATTTTGCAGACGTTTCTGTACATTTTTACCTACTTTTTGACCTGAAAAAGCTCAAAATCACAACTATTTTGACCTATGATGTTGAGAAGCATTTCTGCATGGAGCTTTAAATTTTCTGTCTTGAAATTGGCCAAAAGCACCAGTTCTAGGGTCCCTTGAATCTTGTTTTGGACTATAACTTTTGATCTAAACAAGATAGAGCAACAAATTAGGTACCAAATCCAAGGGCATAAATTAATAAATAGTAATAAATAAACTGGGCCATCTACCAGATCTCTTAGTGTAACTTTCCTGGTTGGATACTTTTCAGCTTTTATCAGTAGTATCCAGCTTCCTACCAACAGATAGGCGTTCCAGTATTTCTTTAATCTTCAGAATTTACCGGAAAATGCAGGAAGGCCCAAGATTCTGGCAGATGGCTAGATTCAAGACAATGACCAAGTACAATGCAATTAAGTTCTTCATGAAACTACATGACGTGCTCTGGTGAAAAACAAAACAAGAGCAAGTAACCTTGTAGGAAAAAGAAGAGCATTTGTGCTGGAATTAGATGGCCTGTTCAATATAGGAGATCCAGATGCAATCCAGGAAATACAGAACAACAGACTGTTATCCAGAGATGATTAAGCTGAGGATATCAGGTTCTACAAAGACCAAAAGACTGAGGAGGAAAGGTCATGACAAGATTTTGGTTGAAAAGACCTTACAGCAAGCAGCGAGGAATGAAAGACTGCAGCATAGACAAGCAAACTAATTACTTTGAACGTCGCAAAAAGGTTTTTAAGTTTTGCTACATTGTGATATTTAACATGTACTTAACAATTACTGCCTTGACATATTATTTTACAGTTGCAGCAGAACAAGAGGCAGTTGTTCATGTGGTTGACATTACCTGGGGGGACTCAACCTACAATGGTGCAAACACAGAGGACATGGATTACCATCAAGATACTGACTAGTTTAACTTTGTCATTTCCAAGGAAGATCATGAAATGTGATGTCATCTGCAATACAGCTGATCATTTTGGTTTATCAGACAATCAAGTTACTATCACATTGAAAGCTAGACGGACTGATCTGGATATCTTCATTATTTCAACCTCGACAACACCTTGGCAACAAAATGCTGTCCAAGTATAATATCAGCCAGAGTCCCATATCCAAGTTTTGTGAAAAACAAAATAAAACTAGGTACACTGCCTTACACTAGGTTGGAAAGCTGCTCAAAGATGTCTTCGGCAGTGAACCTAGAAGTACCTCAGAGACTTTAACTCTGCTAGTGTCTGCTCCACATTCATACACTGAAGGAAAGTTATTGTAACAAGCTATCATCGACAATTCTTCTGGAACAGCTCATGCTGAGGTTTCAACAGATTTAGTGGAGACATGGAAACTTACGGACATGTCACTGCCTTTTTTTTAACACTACATCCAGTAACAGTGGAGTTCACAGAGGAGCTGCCAAACTACTAGAGAAAGTGTTTTATCTGGTCCATCAACATCGCATCCTGCAAATTCTAGTAGGAACAGTTTGGGAGAAGCCCTTTGTGAAGGTGATTGGGCAATATAATCCTTGGTTTGAGCAACTGAAAGATATTTGGATGGACATCCAAGGAAAACCCAAAGGTGGCTCTTAACAGCACATGGCTGAAGGAAAATAAGAAGAACAATGAAGAAATACTTCAAGACTTTCTAACAGCAGGAAGCTACTAACTACAGGAAAATGGCTGAACTGACAGTCATTGTTTTTGGAAAAATGCCTCTTTGAGGTATTCACTGCAGTCGAACACTGCGTCAGACCAGATGGATGACCAGAAACCTGTACTCAATGAAAATGCTGGTGTTTGCAGATCAATTTGAGTATTGAAAGACTTGACACCTTCCTTGTGCTGTTCTGCACTTCTGTATGGATAATGTTAATGTCTGCTGCAGATGCTCCTGTGAATGATGCCAGACATCTTCAGAACAGGAAAGGCTATATTCTAGACAGTCAAGCTAACACCACCTTAGTTAATCTAATAGGCCCAGAATCACATTTCATGCTGAACACACTATACATAGGATCTGAGGGGCTTCTGGAACCTGTCATGCCTTGGCCACAGAATAATGAAATAGAAAAGTATTGGACTATGTTAAGAGTCTAGAAGTGGTAAATGACATTGCTGAATGTGGTGTTAAGATGACAAGCCACTTTGCAAATGTCATAACAACAGATGCCAAGAAAAGGGACTATCTGCTTCAAGCTGTTGAGTTCAACAGACGCCACTTTAACAGCTTCAAGAAACAAACTCTTAACAAATGTGTACATAAATGTCATTATGAAATTAATCATCATGTAATGTTACTTCTTGATCAATTCGATTTGAAAAAAATCTTAATCTCAAATTTGTGTCATGAATAAGCGCCTTGTTTGCCTTAAGTGTGGGAAAATGAGTTTTGTGATATTTCTAAAAACTTTGATGTACCAATCTGCAATCTCTTGTTCCACTACTCTCATAATTGTATTTTAGAAATAAGATAAAAAACACTTTAATTTGTTGGCTATTTTGTTGCTCTGTCTTGTTTAGATAAAAATTTATAGTGCAAAACATGATACAAGGGACCCCTAATTGGTGCTTTTAGGTCCCATAGGGGGTACGGTGATTTGCCATCCTGGCCTGGCCGGAATGCTGACGGGACTCAGCATCCCATCCAACCCCAGCTTAGCCTCTTCTCTTTCCTTCAGAAAATTTGTTTTTTTGCCCCATTTCCTCACTTTTCATACAACCTCCCACAACTTTCTCTGGTCAGCCTCTAATTTCACAGGTAGATTGTGACCTTCTTCTTAGCCAACTATCCCGGATCGGGGCTGAGGGGGGAGGGGACAATGATCCCTCACCCCTGAGCTCCATTTTGGGATGGTGGGTTTTTTCTAACCTCCCCGTAAGGGGCGTGGCAATTTGCCATCCTGGCTGCCGTGCTGATGGGACTCAGCACCCCGTCCGGCCCCAGCTTAGCCTCTCTTCCTTCCTTAAAAACACTTGTTTCCTCTCTTTTCATACAACCTCTCCCACAACTTTCTCTGGTCAGCCTCTAATTTCACAGGGTAGATGCTGACTTTCTTCTCGGCCAACCGTCCTGGATCGGGGCTGAGGGTGGAAGGGACAATGTTCCCTAACCCCTGAGCTCCGGTCTAGGATGGTTGGTTTTTAACAACCTGCTTCATCCCCACCCACACCTTCCTCACATCCCTTTTCCTCTCGTCTTCAAAATCTATCTTTTTTACGCCGTGTCTAAGGTGGAGTTGCCATGCCAATGGACTGCCAGGCCACCAGACGGGAGGGGTGGTCCGAAATGGCGGCGCCTGGCTCTGCCAGGCCTGTAAGCACCTCTTGCAGTGCGGGCAACTGCAAGAGGTGATTAGCTATTGCGTCCCGTAGCACAAATAGGGTCACCATGCCCAATGATGAAAATAAAAAAAAAACCCAACCCCCAACTTCCCCAAGAACATCAACGGAGCCGCCCTCGGGCAGCTCCACCGAGAAAATGGAGGTCCCCCCTCCCCTTGTGCTTGCGCAGGGGACCCTCCATACTTTAACCGGAGAGGAGGCTTACTCCTCTCGTACGCCTACGGGTGTAGGGGACTCTCCCTCACCCCCTTCTCTGGAGGTGCTTTCGGGCACCTCCCTAATTCCAGCGACAGTCCCTCCTTTGCTTTCTAAGGGAACTGCCAAGAAAGCCAGCAGGCAGCCCATTGCCGACCGCCCCTCGTGTAAGCGGCTCGGTAGGGCAAACCCCCTTAGGGGGGAGAGGGAATCCAGGCCGCTTCGGTCGCTTCCCTCGAAAGACCTGCTGGCAAGAATATTAAACCTTGCCGGGGTCAAGGCCTTTGCCTCCCCACAAAAGACTCATGACGCTGCCAAGTGGACCTGCGATGTCCTGGGAGGGGATGGCCAACTGGAGGCCCCTCCTGTGATAGGCATGGTCCTTGAAGAAAACCAGCCTCAGATGGTAGGGCCTTCCAAGGGGATGAATCCGGGCTCGGCACCGAACCTGAATCCACCCCTATGCAAGGTCCTCCTCAAACGGCTCGGGATTCTCAGGCAGTACAAGGAGGGGAGGACTCTCCTCCGGATGATGCCCCTGTAACCACCAGCACCTTCTCCATTTCGGAGAAGGACCTGACTGAGTCCGGTACATCTGGCCTAGAGGCTTCTACCTGTGGGGGTGAGAAGTGGGTTCATTCCCCGCCCTCCTCTCCAAAAAAGAAAAAGACCAAGACCAGGAAGACAAAGAAGACTCGGGGCTCCTCTCCATCCGCGAGGGCTGCAGGGACGGATGGGTCTGCTGCCAACCTAGCAAGTGACCAAGCCGAGATCGGCATATCCTCTGCTCCCCCCGGTTGCGGAGCCCCTGACTAAGAACAAAAGTGCACAGGGCGGAGCCTCGATGACATCAGGGCCCCTGATTCAGAGGTTACCTGGCGTTTTTGAGCCTGCTGGCTTCAAACGCTTCCTCGTTATTCGCTCCACTGATGGCACTGTGTTATCCTAGGGCAACATGATCCATCAGAGGAGAGGATTAGCTAGTGCAATTGGTAGAGAGCCGAAGGTGACCCGTTTCTCGGATGGGAGCCTTCTGGCGAATCTCGCCGAGGCGGCCAAGATAAGTGCTCTTCGGACACTTCATGGCACCCCGGTGAGTGTGACGCCGCACTCTACCATGAACTTTGTGAAAGGAGTAGTTTATGCGAGGGAACTCGTTGACTACTCCATTGAGGACATCACCCTAGAGCTGGCCGACCATGGGGCGGTTAAGGTCGAACGTGTGATGAGAAAACAGGGAGGGGCCTCGAGACCCACCCCTACACTCTTCATCACATTCGTCAGTGACAAGCTCCCTGAGTCGGTGCGTGCCGGTTGGTACCGCTACCGCGTGAAGGCATTTGTGCCACTCCTGCGGCGGTGCTATTACTGTCACCGCTTCGGCCATACGAATCGCTCATGTAGATGTGCAAAGTCAGGGTCACCTGAAGTCTGTGTAAATTGCTCCAAGGTCGCACTCGATAAGTCCAAATCGTGTGTGGCCAAGTGTGTCAATTGCGGAGAGCCGCACCCTGCTTCTTCGAAGCAATGTGGTGCATATCTCCTTGAGAAAGAAATCATGGCCGTTCAGGCCCAGGATCGACTCTCATTCGCGAGGCTAAGGACTTGGTCCTGGCATGCCCAGCTCTGCCTGGGACGTCATATGCCTCAATAGTTAGAAAGGCACCCTCTGCTCCTGGCCCATCCAGGCCAACGAGCACGGTTGTTTCCGCGCCAATTCGGAGCCCTTCTGCGGGCTCTACTCAACCCAGGCGCTCCCCTGGTAAAGCTGGCGGCAAAAAGGGTTCATACCCAGACCCCGCTAAAACCAGGGCTCCCCCCTCTTCCCCCAGCCTGACCGTTTCCCGTAAGGTGAAACGGCCACGCGCCTCCACCGAGTCGTTAGACTCACAGGAGGCAACACCCCTGAAGATGGTCGCTAGGCCATCTTCCGGGGTTCCTAAAGCTGTTCCCCGAAAGGAGGACAGCAACAAAAGAGCTTCGGCTCCTTCGCCCACGCCCCGAGGTGGAGCGAGTGGCTCGGAGACGGTGGTTCCTCGAAAAGAGGGTCCCCGCCTCCGAAGCCGCAACGCCCGCCCAAGGTTTCGAGGCGGAGGCAGGAAAAGACTCGCATGGCGAGCCCAACCTCCCCCAATAGGTCCTTGAAGGCGACAGCGCCTTCAGCGCTTTGTCCGGCCAACAGCGCCCGGGGTTCTGCCCCCGGGAAGCGTACGGCCATTCCTGTGAGGGTCTTCAGTTCGAGGAGGGCCCCCGCGTCTCCGAGCTAGGCCTGGAGGGCATATTCCTTCAATGGAATTGCCGTGGACTCCGGGCCAACTGGGAGGAGCTGCGGAGGCTCGTCTCGTCCCGTTTCCCGTTTGCTATTTTCTGCAGGAGACTATGCTTGGCGCGTGGTCCACTGCCTACGCTCCCGGGGTACAAGTGTTTTGTGACCCCACCACCACGGGCTGGGGAATGCGCGGTTTACACCTGGCATGATGTCTCCGTTCTTCCTTTCTTTTTAGATACCTCCTTTCAGGCAGTGGCTGTGCAGCTGCACCTGGATAGGAGGTATACTATCATTTCTGCGTACATTCCACCGTCAGCTGACTTCGACGCGGGGGACTTCCGCCGCGTCGTGGCACGGTTGCCGAGGCCCTTTCTCTTGCTTGGAGATCTGAACGGCAGGCATCCTCTCTGGAGAGATTACTCCATAAATCCCAGGGGACAAGTCCTTGCCGATCTGATCGAAGAGCTTTAGATGGCTGTCCTAAACGGGGATGAGTTTATGCATCACTGTCCGAGAACCGCTTCATTTTCTTGCCTTGACCTATCTTTGTGCTCTTCGGATGCACAGCCTGATTTTGATTGAGGGGTGGTCGATGACCTTCATGATAGTAATCTCTTTCCCATTCAAATATTTTCAGGGCAACAGCCGCCTGAGAGCCCACCTCGGTGGTGCTTGGCGCGGTGGCCTGC
The DNA here is from genome assembly GCA_963969495.1 of Ceratothoa steindachneri. NCBI lineage: Eukaryota > Metazoa > Arthropoda > Malacostraca > Isopoda > Cymothoidae > Ceratothoa > Ceratothoa steindachneri. The sequence goes on from OZ018322.1 coordinate 899,135, forward strand.
ATTTCAGGAAATGACTGAATTCTCTATCTCAGTCGAGGAGTTTAGGTCGGTAGATGAGGCCGTTGAGTTCTTCTCCGGCAACCTCATCGCCGTGGGCCTGACTACTATTCCTAGGACGTCTAGCCGTTTTGCACGCCGAGCACTCCCATGGTGGTCGACCGAGTGTGAGACGTCCCTCAAACAGAAGCGTTATGCCTACATGCGCTATAAGCGCCGCCCGAACGATTTCACTGTCGCTGAATTTCGTCGGGCGAGGGCTAGGTTCCGGTATATTTCGAAGCACGCTCGCCGCTCTTCTTGGCGGGCATACGTGTCTTCACTTAACGGGAAAGACCCCTTTAGCTGATGTGTGGAAGCGAGTCAAAAGGATTCGGGGCAAGTTCTCGCAGGACCCCCCTCCCGTTCTCCAGGAGAATGGGACCGCAATCTCGGACCCCGCGTCCGTGGCGGAATCCTTAGCAACCGCTTTTTCCGCATTCTCTAGCCGTGATGCTGCTCCGCCAGCATTCAATGCACGTCGTCATGTCGCGGAAGGCCGCTGGCTGGACTTTACCTCCAGAGGTGGAGAACCCTTCAACCCTTCACTCACAGTTTACTGTGAGTGAGTTGCGTTCCGCTCTCGCTTCGTGCGCGGACACCGCCCATGGTCCGGACGATGTCCCGTACGCCATGCTTCGACACCTGGGTGAGCGAGGCATGGCCTTTTTGTTAGATTTGTTCAACAGGATCTGGGTGGAAGGTCTTCTCCCAGACTCCTGGCTAATCGCTACTGTGCTCGCCTTTCGCAAACCGGGGAGAGATTACTCTACTCCGACCGATTTCCGCCCAAACTCTCTAACCTCTTGCGTGTGCAAGTTGATGGAGAAATTGGTAAATGCTAGACTTGCCTTTTTCCTGGACAGCGGAGGCCATCTGTATTCCGCACAGTGTGGCTCCTGCAAGTTCCACTCCACGTCGAATGCTCTGCTCCGACTGGAAAATGCGGTTTGCGAGGCTTTCCTTCGTAGACAGCACTACGCCACGGTGTTTTTCGATCTGGAGAAGGCCTATGATACCGCATGGCGATACGGTATCATGGAGACTCTCCACACGATGGGGGCGAAGGGACGCCTCCCAATGTTTATATCTGAATTTTTGCGAGATCGTCGATTCCGCGTACGGATGGGGGGAGCCCTCTCCGGCCCAAAGGAGCAGGAAGAGGGTGTCCCCGCAGGAAAGTGTCCTCAGTGTCACACTCTTTGCCCTGAGCATCAACGGCATCACCTCGGTGCTGCCGGAAGATGTTCTCCCTACGCTCTACGTGGATGACCTTTTGATCTCTTTTGGCGCGGCCCAGATGCCAACTCTGGAGCGTCTACTCAAACAGGCATTGAACCACGTCTCTCGCTATGCCGAAGCGCACAGGTTTCGGTTTTCTTTGGCCAAGACTAAGGTGGTGCACTTCTGCCACCATCCACGGCTTCACCCCTACCCAGATTTGTTTCTTAATGGGGTGCGCCTGGATGTGGTTGAGTCGCACCGTTTCCTTGGTCTTGTATTCGACCGACGCCTCACCTGGGAGGCTCATATTCGCAGCCTTAGGGTCTCCTATACCCGCGCCATGGACATTCTCCGTTCCGTGACGTTCAGCGCTTGGGGCGCTGGTAGGACTACTGCCCTACTTTTTTATCGATCCTTTGTTCGTTCGAAGCTCGACTACGGATGCGAGTTTTATGCATCTTCAGCCGAGCGTTTATTGCGGGAGGTGTATTCGATCCACCACACTGGCCTTCGCCTCGCGACCGGTTCCTTCCGCACTTTTCCCATTGAGAGCCTGTTGGTCGATGCTGGGGAGATGCCACTCGCTGTGCGCCGCGTGCAGTGCATCACCCGCCTGTACGCGCGAGCCCGGCGCCTCCCTCAGTCACCAACAGCTCTCACTGCTTCCGCAGCTGATCTCGATGGTGCCTATGCCGCCGAGAGACGCCAGTCATACCCTAAGCCCTTTGGGTTTAGGGCCAGGAAACTCCTTCGAGAGGTAGATATAGCTCTCTGCCGGTGGCGCCCCTAGTTCTGCCCAGGACGCCACCCTGGAGTGTACCACATTTGGCTATTTGTCGCCACGCCTCTGCTCCCAAAGCTTTTACGGCGCCGGGAGTATTGCGTTCGACCTTTTTGGAGCACACATCGTGTCACGCTGGAACCGTGCTAGTGTATACGGATGGCTCCAAGTCCCAAGAGGGGGTCGGCTTCCACGCCGTATCCCCTCTGTTTGAAGTCAGCGGGGCTCTACCAGGCGCTGCGTCTGTCTTCACGGCCGAGCTGGTGGCAATACACCACTCGGTACGGGAGATTACGCGACGTGCCCGGTTCGGAGACCGGATTGTGATCTATAGCGACTCACAAAGTGCCCTGGGTGCTCTCGGGGCATTGGAATCTCCGCATGCCCTGGTTCGCGATATCCGTGACGCCACGGTTTTGGCGAGCCGGGCAGATGTCGAGATTATCTTCTGCTGGGTTCCTGGACATGTAGGAATTGCGGGGAATGAGGGCGCCAAAGGAGTCCGCTAGGACTCTGCGACCGGACCAGCGTTTCGCTCTTCCTCACACCGTCTACATGGCAGGAATACGGGCAGCTCTTCGGACTGCTTGGCAAAGAAGATGGGAGATGGTCGAAAGGAACTTATAGTTGCGTGCTATTGCGCCGCGACTGTTCCCATGGACCTATCCCCCAATGCCGCGGCGGCTTCAGGTTCCTTTCTGTCTTTTCCGAATCGGACACAATCGTGTGACGCATCGCTATTTGATGGAGCTCTTGCCTGCGCCCTATTGCAATGACTGCATAGTCCCCCAGACTGTTCGGCACATTCTTGTCGAATGTCCCAGTCTGGGTGATCTTCGGGCACGATACCTGTCGCGGTACCGGGATGGGCGGGGCCGCTACCGCCTGTCCCTTGTGCTCGGGACGAGTGCGTGCACTTTGACTGGTGGACTTGTTGACTTTTTGTGGGAGGCCGGGCCTTCCCCCTTTCATTTAACCAGGTTTAATTGTTGTTATTGTTGTTTCCTGTTCAATTTTTTAAAGTAGCCTAGAACTAGGCTGTTTGTTTACGGCGACTTATGCCTAAGTCGGCAGTCGCCAGATATCCCCTTAAATAATAAAAAAATAAAATTCTAACCGGCTTTATCCCCACCCACATCTTCCTCACCTCCTCTTCCTTCTCATTTCTTACACTATCAGTTTTATGCTGTGCCTAAAGTGGAGCCACCATGCTGTAGGGCTGACAGGTCACCAGGCAGGAGAGGTGGCCTTGAATGGCTGCACCTGGCTTTGCCAACCCCGTATGCACCCCTTGCAGGGTGGGCTCCTGCTAGGGGTGATGAGCATGTGTATCCCGTAGAAAAATTAAGGTCCCCATGCCCAATGATGCAAATAAAAAAAAAAGACCCCCTTTTCCCCTCACAATCAACGGAGCCGCCTTCGGGCAGCTCCACAGAAAAAATGGAGGACCCTCCAAATCTCTCTAACTGGAGAGGAGGCCTACTCCTCTCCTTCACCTACGCGTGTAGGGGATTCCCCCTCACCCCCCTTGTCTGGAGGTGCCTCCGGGCACCTCTCTTTCCAGCGGCGGTCCAACCCCTTTACTTTCCAAGGGGACTGCCAAGAAAGCCAACAGGCAGCCCATAGCTGACCGCCCCCCCATTGAAGTGGCTCGGTAGGGCAAACCCCCTTAGGGGGGAGAGGGAAGCCAGGCTCTATCGGTTGCTTCCCTCAAAAGACCTGCTGGCTAGAATATTAAATCTAGCAGGGGTCAAGACATGTGCCTCCCAAGACGAGACTAATGACACTGCTGCCAATAGGACCTGTGATTTCCGGGGGAGGGGGATGGCCAACTGGATGCCGCACCCGAGATAGACATGGTCCTTGAGGCAACCCAGCCTCAGATGGTAGGGCCTTCCATGGGAGTGAATCGGGGCTCGGCGCCAAGCACCGAACTTAAGTCCGCTCCTATCCAAGGTACTCCTCAAACGGCTAGGGTTTCCAAGGCAGTACGAGGAGGGGAGAGATTTCCTCCTCTGACCAGTGCCCCTATGACTGAGAGGACCTTCTCCATTTCGGAGAAGGACCTTGCTGAGGTTGGTCTATCCAGCCTGGGGGCTCCTGCTGGCAAAGGGGGGAAGAGGGTTCATTCCCCGCCATCCTCTCATAAAAAAAACAAAAAACAAAACAATAAAAAGACTCGGGGCTCCGTTCCATCTGTGGGGCCGGATGAGTCTGCTGCCATTTCGGTAAGCAACCAAGCCAAGATCGGCACATCCGGCCCCTCTGCCCCCCCGAGCGCAGAGCAGAGCCTCAATACATCGTAGCCCCCCATTCGGAGAAGGACCTTGCTGAGGTTGGTCTATCCAGCCTGGGGGCTCCTGCTGGCAAAGGGGGGAAGAGGGTTCATTCCCCGCCATCCTCTCATAAAAAAACAATAAAAAGACTCGGGGCTCCATTCCATCTGTGGGGCAGGATGGGTCTGCTGCCATTTCGGTAAGCAACCAAGCCAAGATCGGCACATCCGGCCCCTCTGCCCCCCCGAGCGCAGAGCAGAGCCTCAATACATCGTAGCCCCCCATTCAGAGATTACCCCGCATTTTCGAGCATGCTGGCTTCAAATGCTTGTCCGTTATTCGCTCCACTGATGGCATCATGTTGACTAGGGACATCATGATCCATCAGAGGAGAGCTTTTGCTAGTGTGCTTCGTAGAGAGCCGAAAGTGACCTGTTTCTTAGACGGGAGCCTTCTCGCGAATGCGGCGGATCCCTCCGAGGCAGCCAAGATAAGTGCTCTTTGGACACTTGATGGCACTCCGGTGAGTGTGACGCTGCACTCTACCATGAACTTTGTGAAAGGAGTAGTTTATGCGAGGGAACTCGTGGACTACTCCATAGAAGATATCACTCTAGAACTGGCTGACCACAGGGCGGTCAAGGTCCAGCGTGTGATGAGAAGACAGGGAGGGCCTCGAGACCCACCCCTACACTCTTCGTCACGTTCTACTGTGACAAGCTCCCTGAGTCGGTGCATGCCGGTTGGTAGCGCTACTGTGTGAAGGCATTCGTGCCACTGCCGCGGAGGTGCTATTACTGTCACTGCTTCAGCCATACGAATCGCTCATGTAGACATGCAAAGTGGGGTCACCCGAAGTCTGTGTAAATTGCTCCAAGGCTGCACACTATTAGTCCAAATCGTGTGTGGCTAAGTGTGTCAATTGTGGAGCGCTGCACCCTGCTTCTTCGTTTCAATGTGGTACATATCTTCTTGAGAAAGAAATCCTGACCATTCAGGCCCAGGATCGTCTCTCATTCCGCGAGGCTAATGACTTGGTCATGGCACGCTCGGCTCTCTTAGGACGTCTTACACCTAAATGCTTAGAAAGGCACCCTCTGCTCCTGGCCCATCCAGGCCAACGAGCACGGCTGTTTCCGCGCCCATTCGTAGCCCTGTGGGTTCTACTCAACCTGGGCGCTCCCCTGGTAAAGCTGGCGGCACAAAGAGTTCACACCCAGCCCCAGCTTAAACCAGGTCTCCCCCCCCCCCTTCCCCCAGCATGACCGTTTCCCGTAAGGCGAAACGGCCACGCGCCTGCACCGAGTCGTTAGACACACAGGAGGGAACACCCCTGAAGTTGGTTGCCAGGCCATCTTCCGTCGTTCCTAAAGCTGCCCCCCGAAAGGAGGACAGCAACAAAGGAGCTTCGGCTCCTTCACCCACGCCTAGTGGTTAGCTGGGTGGATCCTTGAAAAGAGGGCCTCTCCCGCCCTCCGAAGCCGCAACGCCCGCCTAAGGTTTCGAGGCGGAGGGAGGAAAAGACTACCCTAATAAGTGTTCGAAGGCGACAGCGCCTTCAGCGCATTGTCCGGCCAACAGCGCCCGGGGTTCTGCCTCCGGGAAGCGTACGGCCATTTCCGTGAGGGTCTTCTGTTCGAAGAGGGCCCCTGCGTCTCCTCCGAGCTAGGCCTGGAGGGCATATTCCTTCAATGGAATTGCCGTGGACTCCGGGCCAATTGGGAGGAGCTGCGGAGGCTCGTCTTGTCCCGTTCCCCGTTAGCTATTTTCTGCAGGAGACTATGCTAGGCGCGTGGTCCACTGCCTACGCTCCCGGGGTACAAGTGTTTTGTGACCCCACCACCACGGGCTGGGGAATGCGCGGTTTACACCCGTCATGATGTCTCCGTTCTTCTTTTCACTTTAGATACCTCCTTTCAGGCAGTGGCTGTGCAGCTTCACCTGGATAAGAGGTATACTATTATTTCTGCGTCATTCCACCGTCAGCTGACTTCGACGCGCGGGACTTCCGCCGCGTCGTGGCACGGTTGCCGAGGCCCTTTCTCTTGCTTGGAGATCTGAACGGCAGGCATCCTATCTGGGGAGATTACTCATTAAATCCCAGGGAACAAGTCCTTGCCGATCTGATCGAAGAGCTTGAGCTAGGTGTCGTAAATGTGGATGAGTTTACGCATCACTGCCCGAGAACCGATTCATTTTCTTGCCTTGATCTATCTTTGTGCTCTTCGGATGCACAGCCTGATTTTGATTAGGGGGTGGTCAATGACCTCCATGGTAGTGATCACTTTCCCATTTAAATATTTTAGGACAACTGCCGCCTGAGCGCCCACCTCGGTGGTGCTTGGCGCGGGCGCGGTGGCCTGCATTCCGGGAAATGACTGAATTCTCTATCTCAGTCGAGGAGTTTAGGTCGTTAGATGAGGCCGTTGAGTTCTTCTCCGGCAACCTCATCGCCGTGGGCCTGACTACTATTCCTAGAACGTCTGGCCGTTTGGCACGCCGTGCACTCCCATGGTGGTCGGCCGAGTGTGAGGCGTCTATCAAACAGAAGCGTTATGCCTACATGCGCTATAAGCGCCGCCCGAACGATTTCACTGTCGCTGAATTTCGTCGAGCTAGGGCTAGGTTCCGGTATATTTCGAAGCACGCCCGCCACTCTTCTTGGCGGGCATACGTGTCTTCACTTAACGGGAAAGACCCCTTTAGCAGAGGTGTGGAAGCGAGTCAAAAGGATTCGGGGCAAGTTCTCGCAGGACCCCCCTTCCGTTCTCCAGGATAATGGGACCGCCATCTCGGACCCCGCGTCCGTGGCGGAATCCTTAGCGACCGCTTTTTCCGCATTCCCTGCCTTCCGCACTTTCTCCCATTAAGAGCATTTGGTCGATGCTGGGGAGATGCCACTTCCTCTACGCCGTGTACACTGCATCACTCGCTTGTACGCGCGAGCCCGGCGCCTTCCTCAGTCGCCAACAGCTCTCAGTGCATCCACAGCTAATTTTGACGGTGCCTATGCCGCCGAGAGACGTCAGTCATACCCTAAGCCCTTTGGGTTAAGAGCCAAGAAACTCCTTCGAGAGCTAGGTATTGCTCTCGGGCCGGTGGCACCCCTGGTTCTGCCCAGTTCGCCACCCTGGAGGGGACCACATTTGGCTATTTGTCGCCACGCCTCTGCTCCCAAAGCTTGTACGGCGCCGAGAGTATTGCGTTCGACCTTTTTGGAGCCCCTCGTGTCACGCTGGAACCGTGCCAGTGTATACGGATGGCTCCAAGTCCGAAGAGGGGGTCGGCTTCCACGCTGTATCCCCTCTGTTTGAAGTCAGCGTGGCTCTGCCACGCGCTGCGTCTGTCTTCACGGCCGAGCTGGTGGCAATACATCACTCGGTACGGGAGATTACGCGACGTGCCCGGTACGGAAACCGGATTGTGATCTATAGCGACTCACAAAGCGCCCTGAGTGCTCTCGGGGTATTGGAATCTCCGCATGCCCTGGTTCGCGATATCCGTGACGCCACGGTTTTGGCGAGCCGGGCGGATGTCGAGATTATCTTCTGCTGGGAATGAGCGCGCCAAAGAGTCCGCGAGGACTCTGCGACCCTACCAGCGTTTCGCTCTTCCTCACGCCGACTACATGGCAGGAATACGGGAAACTCTTCGGACTGCTTGGCAAAGAAGATGGGAGACGGTCCAGGGGAACTTAAAGTCCCGTGCCATTGCGCTGCGACTGTTCCCATGGACCTATCCCTCAATGCCGCCACAGCTTCAGGTCGCTTTCTGTCTTCTCCAAATCGGGCACACTCGTGTGACGCCTCGCCATTTGATGAAGCGCTCGCCTGTGCCCTATCGTGCCGTCTGCGTCGTCCCCCTGACTGTTCGGCACATTCTTGTCGAATGTCCCAGTCTGGGTGATCTTCGCGCATGTTACCTGTCCCGGTAACGGGATGAGTGGGGTCGCTACTGCCTGTCCCTTCTACTCGGGACGAGTGCTTGCACATTGACTGGTGAACTTATATACTTTTGGGGGGGAGGCCGGCCTTCTCCCTCTTTTTTAACTAGGTTTTTTTGTTGTTTTCTTTAGGTCGCACGTTCCTGCCTGCGCTGGGAGGACCTCCCCCTTACGCCGGAGCTTGCTTCCTCCTTGTTGCGATTTTCCCTTATAGTTGTTATTGTTTTTCATCCTTATTTTAAAGTAGCCTAGTGCTAGGCTGTCGTGAGTGCAGCCACTTGTGCCCAAGTGGGTAGTCGCCAGATAATCTCTTAAAATTTATTTAACTAGTTGTTGTTTTTTTGTTATGTTTGTAGGTCGCACGTTCATGTGCCGGGGGGGCGGACCTCCCCCCCACGACCGAGCTTGCTTCCTGCCTCTTGGCTTCTTCCTTTTTTTGTTGTTTTTTTGTTTTTTTTTCAAGTTAATATTTTAAAGTAGCCTAGTACTGGGCAGTGGTAAGTACGGTGACTTATGCCCAAGGAGGCAGTCGCCAGATGAGATCTTAAAATTTTAAAAAAAAATGCGTGAACGTACCCCACAATGCCCGGCGGCTTCAGGTTGCTTTCCGTCGTCTCCGAATTGGACACTCTCGCGGGACGCACCGCCATTTGATTGAGCGCTTGCTTGCGCCTGATTGTGACGACTGCGTTGTTTTCCGGACTGTTCGGCACATTCTTGTTGAATGTCCCAATTGGGCGATCTTCGCGCACGATTCCTGTCCACGTACCGAGACGAACTGGGTAGCTATCGCTTGTCCCTTGCACTCGGGCGAGTTCTTTCACACAGACTTATGGGTTGTACATCTTCCTAGAGGAGGCTGACCTCATTTTTGCCTCGTTTGTGTTGGGCGCATTATTCCCTGTCGGGAGGAGGTGGGCCTCCGTCCTACGCCCGAGCGTGCATCTTTTTGTATGGTTTTGTTGTTTTTTGTGTGGCATTTAATGTAGCCTATTAATAGGCTAAAATTGACTCCAGTGACGTTGTCCTTGTTGCAGTCGCCAGATGGTTGCAGCTTTAAAGGAAAAAAATCCACTCAAAAGCTATATCCAAACTACAATATTCTCAAAACACAAACTCTGGACAAGACAAAGAAACATTATTATACAGACATTTCATCCGTACAATACTGAAACACGCCTTTCTAGCCCTGGTACCAACCTATACATAATACAAGAGTCCTAAATAGTGTCCTCCACATTGTAACTAGCTGTATCGAAACTACCCCAATACACCACCTCATTGCTACAACAAATAACACCCAACCCAGACCACCTAAACATGATAAGCGCATAGTTCTCCACAACCCTTCTCCATCCGAACTCCCGGCCCCAGAACACCCAAACCACCCCTGCCGACCACTACACTCAATTATTAGCTCCCTTTACCTCCACCCCCACCGAACGAGAAAAGTATAAAACACATACACACTCATTTTTACCTTCAGCACTTCAAAACGTCCTACTCCAAAGTCTCTCCGCCAATATTCACCACTTCTAAGCAATTCTAATTCGCTGAACCAAAGTTTCATTGACCCGCCTCTGATCACGAAGCCACCCCGCCCCAGATCAGTCCACCACCCTGCCCTACAGAAATAGATTAGACCCCGACTGCATCACGAAAACACTGTCCATCTCATCCTATCCTGACTCCCTCTTGAAGATCTCTGAACCTCTTTCAATATAACCTCTCGGAGACCTGTGGAGAAGGCATACTTTGGCATCCTTCCTCAATGCTGTAGAGTTCAATTGAAGGTGCGCAGTGTGATTAAGATACATAGCTAATCGATGGCTCTTATCTTCACATAATGCATTTGTACAATTCAATCTGTGTATGCCCACTCAATCATTGCATTTCAAGCCTTTTGGATATTTTTTACTGCCAATGTCACCTCATATATCATACATTGCATATATGAATGAGTACTATCGACACAACTGAATCATGATGTAATTCAATTTTGCCCTCAATTGGCATCTACTTCCCACTAGGAAAATTGCCTTTTCCATCCATAATCAAAGTAGTAATAAATATTCATCCATTTACTGGGCGATTGCTTAGCCGAGTACAAACACCGCTTCCAACTTTAGGCAAGTTAAGCTACAACGGGAGTCGTTAAGTCACCGGATGGATCTAGATTCTAGTTGACTTCACACCAGCTCAAATAGGCTGTAGATGCTGCGGTTTGGATCTCCCGATATTAAGTAGGCCTCCCCCTAGAAATTAAATTCATCTTAAATGGGTGCAGATCGTTGGTAAAAACCCTTCCAATTTCTTCCTCTTTCGTTCATTTTCCTGGCCTCTTTTAATGAGTAAATGGGTCATTCTGTTACAGATTACAAGTTTCTAAACATTATGAGAAAGATCTTTCCTGGAACACCCATCCTCGGCCTCACAGCGACAGCTACGAGTAGGGTGATTGTAGACGTGCAGAAAATTTTGAATCTTCAGGGATGCTTGATTCTAAAGGCATCTTTCAATAGACCCAATCTATTCTACGAGGTATGTCGGATTTTTAAGGGAAATTTGTTAATGTAGCCCCCAACTAGGCACCCCCGTCCCCTAGGCCGGCAGCCACGATGAATTCTGCCGATCAGGAGGGGTTCTCCGAGAAATCCCACACTCCGTGTATCTGGTGATTTTGTCTCAGTTGTGCTTGTGTTGGGAATGTTATGAATGAATGTTGTGAACTGTCTGGTTCCCGGTGTGATATTTGCATGCATTTAGCGCTGACCTCACCGGAGCCTTGCAAAGGTGGAATGGCGTTAAACAGGTAGTTTGAACCGAGAAATTGTATGCTACGAGTCATAAGAAAAAAGGGGGAGTCTGCAAAAGGGTAATCAATAGCCGGTACGAGGCAACTCATGTTCCCATCACCCAGTCAGTCCCACCTAGCATCCTCATCCATACATCTATCCAATCTATTCTTACAACTCCACAGGCAGGACGCTTCTATCACATGATTAGTGAGCCTATTCCATTCATCTACCATTTGATTTGTAAACCAATTTCTAGCAATCTCTTTCCTAAACCTAAACTTGCCCAGCTTGTACTATGGGTTTCTTGTACTAGGGAGAAATTGCGTTTCCTTGATGTCGAGATGGTGTTTTAGCGCCACGACCTTTGTTTCATGTTGTAGGTTGTTAATCAGTGCTGCGGGTGTACCCTGTCGCGAGACGGAGTGCTTTGTTTTGTGTCTTTTCTAGTGTGCTGAGGTGAGTGGGTGCAAGGTTTGATGGCAGGGCTGTAGAGGCACAGGCAAGTAAGGGACTAATATATTGGCTTGTATGCATGGGTGATGAATTCCTTGGATTGTCTAAATGTGTTTTATTTAATGGGAGTGGAGTATTTGCTACAGTGATGCTGGAATGTTTGTTGTGCTCTAGTTTCTACATTGTGAAGAGGGTGATAGAGGATTTTGAAGGTGAGGCGATCATTTGGTTCTCTCGCAGCTAGAGTTAGAGTCTGGTGATGTAAAGTTGAAGATTAACTGTTTTGTGGGTGTTGTGCGATAATGGTGACGTCATTTGTCACGGGGAAGAAAATGTTGAAGAGGGTGGGGGGAAGTACAGATTCTTGCGGGACTCAGTTGTGTGTCTGGTATGTTCGTGGTAGCTTGCTGTAGTATATTATTTGTTTTTATCTCCCTTTGAGAAAATTGGCGAGCCACTTTTTTTAGTTAAGAGTCGAGTGAGGTGTTTAAGTATTTTGTTGATGAAGATGTTTCTGTGTACAGTGTTGAAGTCTTTGCTTATGTCGATTGTTGCCATTATTGTCCTGATTAGTGGTGTGGGTTGGCTGAAGCTTTATTATATGAGTTGGGTGATGTTGGTAAGTTGTAGTTGTTGACTGTAGTGGGCGGATGGGAGGGGGGCATCTACTCTGATGTTGGGGTTTATTTTTAGTACTAGACCTTCCATGATTTTAAACGGGTCCAAAGGAAGTTTATTGGTCCGTATCATGAGTGTCGGTGGGTGACTTGTTTGGCCTAGGATGGATATTATGTGAGCAGATTTCCACACATTTGGAATAGTTATGGGAGATAGTAGTTGATTTGTGTGATGGCGTCGATACCTCTTGTTCCAAGATTTTATAGTATATTACCAGGTCCAGGAGCGAGGGAAGTATTTTGTCTGCCCTATAGTTTGGAATCTCATTTCTGTGTTGAATTGTCTGGGCATGTAGTGGTTCACTTGCAAGTGAGTGTAAGTGCTTGTTTTGTATGTTACGTCAGAGGTTCTATTACTGATTTTTGCTTTGTGTTGCGGGTGTTTGCGTGTCTGGTGAAATTGACCCTGTTTATGTTCAAGTAGATAGTTCCATCTGTATCTAGTTCAAAGCTTAACGCTATTTGTAAGAAAGTTCCCTGATCATTTTCCAGAAGTTTTTGCTGTCTGTTATATGGTTTAGAGTGTCTAGGAAGGCTTGCTAGCGTCGCTTCTCTTGTTGTTTGGGATATGCCGCCCATAGATTCTTGGAAGGTTAGATAGATACATTTGGCTGTGGATGAAAACAAATCGATTTGCGTATTGAATTTTCTGACGACGAAATAGCTTAAGAGTATGTTCTGAAATGTGCTTTTCATGTTGAACAGGTGAACATTGGTGTTTGAATAGCAAAAATTGGAACTGGTGTCACTTGATGTGTATGTGCTCAACTTGGAAAGGGAAGGTGAAGATAAAAAGAACACATGAGAAAGAGACACTAGCTATTAAACTGTCGGTTACTAAACTACTTCCTTGTAGTAGGCATGTGCAAAGCAATGATCCTACCTATAGATTTACAGATTTCCCTACACGCAGGATTGCCCTTCTCGCCCATTGAAAAAATAAAAACAAAGGATTACCTTGTTGGATTACTCAGTTGTGCTGAAAGGAAAATCCCTGAATTTTTTCTCATGTTTTGCCTAAGTTTTAAGAACCTACCTTGCCCCTTAAACCACCAAACCCCCTAGGCTACGTTGCGGAACAGTTTTGATAGTTTCTCCCCCACTCACTTATGCCTCAAATAATCTCACCTTTATGCACCTTCCGCACATTTTACCCTCCATTCTTATTCAAACTTAACAAGCGACCACTCACGAACGTATTGTTGCCATAAAATTTGAAGTTTACATAAAGTAGTGAAGTTGGGTGAAGTGAAAATATGTGGTGGAGATAAGACATGAGTGAATGTCAGGGTGTGAGAAGGGTTATAAGACCCCGTAGAGTGAATTGATTGTGTGAAAAAAATGTCTGGCTGTGTGCGTATTGGGAATATAAAATTCCTACAGCATGCAACAGCTTCACTCCCCTGTAACCTGGTCTCTCAGGACAGCCTCGCAGGAAGTGCTGCCTCACTCAATTGTGGTACGGCGAGGGTGCCAACAACACATGCGGTGGGATCCAAGCTTTCTCCCTTAATCTCCCCCAAGTGGTCAGAGGGAGCACAGATGCCAGCTGCTTCCAGGGAGCTACAAACAACAACAACAGGGGATGAAGGAGATGGGAGAAGTGTGTAGTTTTTAGTGGAGTTGAAGCATGCCAACCCCCTTTATTGGGAAACTGGTGGATGTGTTGGTCTTGATAATACAAAAAATATTAGAAATATTACTCAAACGTCTTTATAACGAAATCACACCTTTATTTATGGTCGTTTGTGCATTTTTATGACCCATTGGAGACACTCACTTTGTATCTCGGCTAGGGAATTCTTTTATTCCTTCACAAGAGTCTCGAAGTTGCCGGCCGGCGAGGCAGTTAAAATTTTGTCAGTTTCGATTGCATTATTCTTTTAGACCCCAGTATTTCAGTCTAGAGGTCTTTTTCTCTCCAAAGCAAAGTTATGTCTATAAAAGAGCTCCTGGACCAAGCAATTTATCCACACCCCACGAAACCTGGGCCATGGCACTACATGCAAGAACAATCCTCCGGAAACAGATTCTAGACTCCAATGCTTTACTACATCGAGATCGCCTGGGGAATTCTACCTTTCCAGGCTTCCTCTCACTCACAAAAACAATCCACACTCACATAAAAGAATAAACTCTTCAATCTCTGCATCCAAACCATCTTCTAAGCGTCTTTCCACCTGACTCACAGGAGAAATATCCCCCCCATCCACCTGAGTCAACTGGGAAGACTGATGAGGTCACTCCAAAATCTCAACACATAACAATATGGTCATCCGCATTCGCTACCACCAAGAACTACTCGTCACAATTCAGGTATTCACAACACTGGCGCACCTCGACAAAATTTGTAGATCCGCGGAGTGCTGGATGTGTGGTAGAATCCAATTCGTTCAGTGGATTTTGTCTAGATGGGTGGCCCTGGGGCAGGAACCTAAGCCAGAGGCACATTCTATAACTGTCCTTTCATTCCTGATATATTTCTTGTTTGAGCATAGACCCTATTAGGGTTGAAAAGCGGGAGTAAATTAACCCCAATCCCAAAGAGAGATCCTACAAACACCTCATTGACTTGACCAACATACACACATACACCCACTGATATCAGGATCGAACCATAACTCAATAATCATTCACATGCGTAACACTTCGCCAAATCCAGATACATGAAGTGTCGGTTCTATGGGAAATCGGGCTACAACAAAAGATATAAAGCCCGTTGTTATTAACCAAGATTAGTATTTTTTTTGTTTCTAATCGAAGGTGAGGTCAAAACCGCCTTCGCAAAAAGAATGCGTGGAAGAACTGTCGAAGCTCCTCAGAAAGGATTTCAAGGACCAGTCTGGGATCATTTACACAATGACCATTAAGGATACGGAAGAACTTGCCCGGGATCTCCGAAGTGTGGGTATGCGGGTAGCCCCCTACCACGCTAATTTGGATTCCGCTGTGAGATCCAAGATCCACAGGAAATGGATTGATAATGAGTACCAGGTGAGGGGGTCGGTAATTAAGCTCGACTCGCTTAAAGTTTCCACACTATTACACGTTTCAGAAATGAAGATTGAAGCAATTAAACCGTCTCTGTCACTGGACTATTTCTTGTCTGTTGGATCCTCTTACGGGTCACTTTCTCCAATTTTCGTTCCTTTCATTCCTTGTCTCTTACCCTGGCCCCAATGCGTGTAGAAGTATCTGCCGCTATATATCTTGCGCACACTTTCACGATCTCTAGCTTCAACACTTTCATAACATATCTCCTTACAAACTTCCTGGAGGAGATGCTCTCGTTAGTCAGTATGTGTTACGGGAATACCCATACCGTCTGTAGGAAAGAAGGGGCAGGAAGAACAACCTAACATTTTCCGGCACATGTAAAAGGCGACTAATCCCAGATTTTGGCCGCTGGCCTGGGAAGCCGCTCATCCAAGTTTTGTTCTTGCGAGCGCAATATACAATGGTGATATTGGGTGGGGCTATCGCTGAGCCCGTCCGGTCATGCCTATATTAGCATTGTTTGTTGAAAGCGGTTGATGATGATGAATTAATAGTAAATTATGGCTCGAGGAAAGTTGCGCGTATCTCCCAGTTCCTATCACGTCGGGCGGTCTACTAAGGCTAAATGCCGTCCACTCCTTTTAAATCATTTACATTACCTAACCACCCTAAAGTAATAAAATGATCCCGTTACCCTCGTTGAATAAGAGACTAATAAAGATCTAATTTGCAGGCAGTCATTGCAACAATTGCGTTCGGAATGGGGATTGATAAACCTGATGTTCGTTTCGTCATTCATCATTGCATCTCGAAATCAATGGAGAATTTTTATCAGGTCATTTGTTGCTTTCGATTTTTGTCCATATTTGTATTTTAATTGTCTTGAAAATCCTTCCTTGCTCTCTCTCTCGGTACCCCGTAAGGGGCGCGGCTATTTGCCATCCTGGCCGCCGTGCTGACAGGATCCAGCGCTCCGCCTCTCTTCCTTCCTTCAGATAGCCTGTATTTCTCCCCTACTTCGTCGCTTTTCATACAACCTCCCACAACTTTCAATGGTCAGCCTCTAATTTTACAGGGTAGATGGTGACCTTCTTCTCAAGCCAACCGTCCCGGATCGGGGCTGAGGGGGGAGGGGACAACGTTCCCTAACCCCTGGGCTCCGGTTTGGAGTGGGGTTTTTTAACAACTTGCTTAATCCCCACCCATACCTTCCTCACATCCCTTTTCCTTTCTTCTTCACACTCAGTTTTACGCCGCGTCTAAGGTGGAGCCGCCATGCCGTTGGACTGCCAGGCCACCAGGCGGGAGGGGTGGTACCACATGGCGGCGCCTGGCTCTGCCAGGCCTGTAAGCACCTCCTGCAGTGCGGGCAACTGCGAGAGGTGGTGAGCTATTGCGTCCCGTATAAAAAAGAGGGTCACCATGCCCATGTATGCAAATAAAAAAAACGAAATCTCTCCCCATTCCCCCTTGTACGCTGACGGAGCCGCCTTTGGGCAGCTCCACCAAAAAAATGGAGCCCCCCCTCCCTGTGCTTGCGCAGTGGACCCTCCATATTTCTTTAACCGGAGAGGAGGCTAACTCCTCTCCTACAGCTACGGTTGAAGGGGACTCCCCCTCACACCCTTCTCTGGAGGTGCTTTCGGGCACCTCCCTATTTCCAGTGGCAGTTCCTCCTTTTCTTTCTAAGGGGACTGCCAAGAAAGCCAGCATGCAGCCCATTGCCGACCGCTGATCGTGTAAGGGGCTCGGTAGGGCAAACCCCCTTAGGGGGGAGAGGGAAGCCAGGCCCCTTCGGTCGCTTCCCTCAAAAGACCTGCTGGCAAGAATATTAAACCTTGCCGGGGTCAAAGCCTGTTCCTCCTCACACAAGACTGGTGATGCTGCCAAGGGGACCTGCGATGTCCTGGGAGGGGATGGCCAACTGGAGGCCCCTCCTGTGATAGACATGGTCCTTGAGGAAACCCAGCCTCAGATGGTAGGGCCTTCCATGGGGGGGAATCCGGGCTCGGCGCCCTGCCCCGAACCCGAATCTGTCCCTATGCAAGGTCCTCCTCAAACGGCTATGGTTTCTGAGGCAGTACAAGGAGGGGAGGGATCTCCACCGGACGGTGCCACTGCGACTACCAGGACCTCCATTTCGGAGAAGGATCTGGCTGAGGCCGGTCCATCTGGACTAGGGGCTTCTGCCGGTGGAGGTGAGAAGGGGGTTCATTCCCCGCCCTCCTCTCCAAAAAAGAAAAAGGCTAAGACAAAGAAGACTCAGGGCTCCTCTCCATCCGCGGGGGCTGCGAGGACGGATGGGTCTGCTGCCACTTTGGCCAGCGACCAAGCCAAGATCGGCACATCTGGCCCCTCTGCCCCCCTGGGTGAAGAGCCCACGAATATGACAAAGACCAAAAGTGCGCAGGGCGGAGCCTCGATAACATCGGGGCCCTTGATTCAGAGGTTACCTGGCGTTTTCGAGCCTGCTGGCTTCAAACGCTTCCTCGTCATTCGCTCCACTGATGGCAGCATGTTGGCCAAGGGCAACATGATCCATCAGAGGAGAGGATTAGCTAGTGTAATTGGTAGAGAGCCCAAGGTGACCCATTTCTCGGACGGAAGCCTTCTGGCGAATGCGGCGAATCCCTTCCGAGTCGGCCAAGATAAGTGCTCTTCGGACACTTCATGGCACCCCGGTGAGTGTGACGCCGCACTCTACCATGAACTTTGTGAAAGGGGTAGTTTATGCGAGGGAACTCGTTGACTACTCCATAGAGGACATCACCTTATAGCTGGTCGACCATGGGGCGGTCATGGTTGAACGTGTGATAAGAAAACAGGGAGGGGCCTCGAGACCCACCCCTACACTCTTCGTCACATTCGACTGTGACAAGTTCCCTGAGTCGGTGCGTGCCGGTTGGTACCGCTACCGCGTGAAGGCATTCGTGCCACTGCCGCGGCGGTGCTATTACTGTGACCGCTTCGTCCATACGAATCGTTCTTGTAGACGTGCAAAGTCAAGGTCACTCGAAGTCTGTGTAAATTGCTCCAAGGCCACACACGATAAGTCTAAATCATGTGTGGCCAAGTGTGTCAATTGCGGAGAGCCGCACCCAGCTTCTTCGAAGCAATGTGGTGCTTATCTCCTTAAGAAAGAAATCCTGGCCGTTCAGGCCCAGGATCGACTCTCATTCCGCGATGCTAAGTTAGAAAGGCATCCTCTGTTCCTGGCCCATCCAGGCCAACGAGCGCGGTTGTTTCCGCGCCCATTCGAAGCCCTTCTGCGGGCTCTACTCAACCCGGGCGCTCCCATGGTAAAGCTGGCGGCAAAAAGGGTTCACACCCATCCCCGGCTAAAACCAGGGCTCCCCCCTCTTCCCCTAGCGTGACCGTTTCCCGTAAGGCGAAACGGCCACGCGCCTCCACCGAGTCGTTAGACTCACAGGAGGCAAAACTCCTGAAGTTGGTCGCTAGGCCATCTTCCGGGGTTCCTAAAGCTGTCCCCCGAAAGGAGGACAGCAACAAAGGAGCTTCGGCTCCTTCGCCCACGCCTAGAGGTGGAGCGAGTGGCTCGGAGACGGTGGTTCCTCGAAAAGAGGGCTCCCCGCCTTCGAAGCCGCAACGCCCGCCTAAGGTTTCGAGGCGGAGGGAGGAAAAGACTTGCATGGCGAGCCCAACCTCCCCCAATAAGTAATCGAAGGCGACAGCGCCTTCAGCGCTTTGTCCGGCCAACAGCGCCCGGGGTTCTGCCTCCGGGAAGCGTACGGCCATTCCCGTGAGGGTCTTCTGTTCGAGGAGGGCCCCCGCGTCTCCTCCAAGCTAGGCCTGGAGGGCATATTCCTTCAATGGAATTGCCGTGGACTCCGGGCCAACTAGGAGGAGCTGCGGAGGCTCGTCTCGTCTGGTTCCCCGTTAGCTATCTTTTTACAGGAGACCATGCTAGGCGCGTGCCCCCTGCCCTCCCTCCTGAGGTATAAGGGTCTTGCGACCTCACCACCACGGGATGGCCGGGTTGGGGGATGCGCGGTTTTCACCTGGCATGATGTCTCCGTTCTTCCTTTCTTTTTAGATACCTCCTTTCAGGCAGTGGCTGTGCAGCTTCACCTGGATAGGAGGTATACTATCATTTCTGCGTACATTCCACCGTCAGCTGACTTCGACGCGGGGAACTTCCGCCGCGTCGTGGCACGGTTGACGAGGCCCTTTCTCTTGCTTGGAGATCTGAACGGCAGGCACCCTCTCTGGGGAGATTACTCAAAAAATCCCAGGGGAAGGTTCCTTGCCAATCTGATCGAAGAGCTTGAGATAGGTTTCCTAAACGTGTATGAGTTTACGCGTCACCTGTCCGAGAACCGCTTCATTTTCTTGCCTTGGTCTATTTTTGTGCTCTTCGGATGCACAGCCTGATTTTGATTGGGGGGTGGTCGATGACCTCCATGTTAGTGATCATTTTTCCATTCAAATATCATTTTCAGGGCAACTGCCGCCTGAGAGCCCACCAAGGTGGTGCTTGGCGCGGGCGCGGTGGCCTGCATTTCAGGAAATGACTGAATTCTCTATCTCAGTCGAAAAGTTTAGGTCGGTAGATGAGGCCATTGAGTTCTTCTCCGGCAACCTCATCGCCGTGGGCCTGATTACTATTCCTAGGACGTCTAGCCGTTTTGCACGCCGACCACTCCCATGTTGGTCGGCCGAGTGCAAGACGGCCCTCAAACAGAAACGTTATGCCTACATGCGCTATAAGCGCCGCCCGAACGATTTCACTGTCGCTGAATTTCGTCGGGCTAGGTTCCGGTATATTTCGAAGCACGCCCGCCGCTCTTCTTGGTGGGTATACGTGTCTAGACTTAACGGGAAGACCCCTTTAGAATAGGTGTGGAAGCGAGTCAAAAGGATTCGGGGCAAGTTCTCGCAGGACCCCCTCCCGTTCTCCAGGAGAATGAGTCGGCAATCTCGGACCCCGCGTCCGTGGCGGAATCCTTTGCGACCGCTTTTTCCGCATTCTCTAGCCGGGATGCTGCTCCGCCAGCATTCAATGCACGTCGTGATGTCGCGGAAGGCCGCCGGCTGGACTTTACCTCCAGAGGCGGAGAACCCTTCAACGACAAGTTTACTGTAAGTGAGTTGCGCTCCGCTCTCGCTTCGTGCGCGGACACCGCCCATGGTCCGACGATTTCCCGTACGCCATGCCTTGACACCTGGGTGAGCGAGGCATAGCCTTTCTGTTAGATTTGTTCAACAGGATCTGGGTGGAGGGTCTTCTCCCAAACTCCTGGCGAATCGCTACTGTGCTCGCCTTTCGCAAACCGGGGAGAGATCACTCTACTCCGACCGGTTTCCGCCCAATCTTTCTAACCTCTTGCGTGTGCAAGTTGATGGAGAAATTGGTAAATGTTAGATTAGCTTTTTTCCTGGACAGCGGAGGCCATCTGTCTTCCGCACAGTGTGGCTCCTGCAAGTTCCATTCCACGTTGGATGTTCTGGATCGACTGGAAAATGCTGTCTGCGAGGCCTTCCTTTGTAGATAGCACTTCGCTACCGTGTTTTTCGTTCCGGAGAAGGCTTATGATACCGCATGGCGATACGGTATCATGGAGACCCTCCACACGATGAGAGCTAGGGGGATACCTCCCGGGCTTTATATCTAAATTTTTGCGAGATCGCCAATTTTCCGTACGGTTGAGGGAGCCCTCTCCGGCCTAATGAAGCAGGAAGAGGGTGTACAGCAGGGAAGTGTCCTCAGAGTCGCACTCTTTGCCCTAGGCATCAACGGCATCACCTCTGTGCTGCAGGAAGATGTTCTCGCTACACTCTACGTGGACGACCTTTCGATCTCTTTCGGCGCGGCCCAGATGCCAACTCTGGAGCATCGACTCCAACAGGCATTGAACCGCGTTTCTCGCCATCCCGAAGCGTACAGGTTTCGGTTTTCTTTGGACAAGACTATGGTGGTGCACTTCTGCCGCAATCCACGGCTTCACCCCGACCCAGATTTGTTTCTTAATGGGGTGCGCCTGGATGTGGTCGAATCGCACCGTTTCCTCGGTCTTATATTCGACCAACGCCTCACCTGTGAGGCTCGTATTCGCAGCCTTAGGGTCTTTTGTACCCGCGCCATGGACATTCTCCGTTCCGAGACGTTCAGACCTTGGGGCGCTGATAGGGCTACTGCCCTACTTTTTTATCGATCCTTTGTTCGTTCGAAGCTCGACTACGGATGCGAGTTTTATGCATCTTCAGCCGAGCGTTTATTGCGGGAGGTGTATTCGATCCACCACACCGGCCTTCGCCTTGCGACCGGTGCCTTCCGCACTTTCCCCATTGAGAGCCTGTTGGTTGATGCTGGGGAGATGCCACTCGCTCTGCGCCGCGTGCAGTGCATCACTCGCCTGTCAGCGCGAGCCAGGCGCCTCCCTCAGTCGCCAACAGCTCTCACTGCATCCGCAGCTGATCTCGATGGTGCTTATGCCGCTGAGAGACGCCAGTCATACCCTAAGCCCTTTGGGTTTAGGGCCAGGAAACTCCTTCGAGAGGTAGATATAGCTCTCGGGCCGGTGGCGCCCCTGGTTCTGCCCAGGACGCCACCCTGGAGGGTACCACATTTGGCTATTTGTCGCCACGCCTCTGCTCCCAAAGCTTGTACGGCGCTGGGAGTATTGCGTTCGACCTTTCTGGAGTATACCTGGTGTCATGCTGGAACCGTGCCAATGTATACGGAAGGCTCCAAGTCCCAAGAGGGGGTTGGCTTCCACGCTGTATCCCCTCTGTTTGAAGTCGTGGGGCTCTGCCAGGCGCTGCGTCTGTCTTCACGGCCGAGCTGGTGCCCGGTTCGGAGACTGGATTGTGATCTATAGCGACGTGCTCTCGGGGCATTGGAATCTCCGCATCCCCTGGTTCACGATATCCGTGACGCTACGGTTATGGCGAGCCGGGCAGATGTCGAGATTATCTTCTGCTGGGTTCCCTAACATGTAGGAATTGCGGGGAATGAGGGCGCCAAAGAGTCCGCGAGGACTCTGCGACCGGACCAGCGTTTCGCTCTTCCTCACACCGACTACATGGCAGGAATACGGGCAGCTATTCGGACTGCTTGGCAAAGAAGATTGGAGACGGTCGACGGGAACTTAAAGTTGCGTGCCATTGCGCCGCAACTGTTCCCATGGACCTATCTCCCAATGCCGCGACGGCTTCAGGTCGCTTTCTGTCGTCTCCGAATCGGACACACTCGTGTGACGCATCGCTATTTGATGGAGCGCTCGCATGCGCCCTATTGCGACGACTGCGTCTTTCTCCTAGACTGTTCGGCACATTCTTGTCGAATGTCCCAGTCTGGGTGATGTTCGCGCACGTTACCTGTCCCGGTACCGGGATGGGCGGGGTCGCTACCGCCTGTCCTTTGTACTCGGGACGAGTGCGTGCACATTGAATGGTTGACTTTTGGGGGGAGGCTGGCCTTCTCCCTATTATTTAACCATGGTTTCTTTTTGTTTTGTCTTTTTCCCCCTCCTTTAGGTTGCACGCTCCTGCGCCGGGGGTACCTCCCCTCGATGCAGGAGCTTGCTTCCTTTCCTCCTTTTTGGGGTGTTTTTCGTCTCTTTAATTTTATTTTAAAGTAGCCTAGAACTAGGCCAGTTTTAATACGGCGACTAATGCCCAAGTAGGCAGTCGCCAGATGAGCTCTTAAAAAAAAAAAAATCTCTCGGCACGTGTCAGGGAGAGCATGTTGGCTTGGGAAGCCGCCACATCTAAATTATTTCTCGCAACTGCATCGATACGTTTGTCTACAAGGCGAGGGAGTTTAGTTAATTGGTTGTGGCATTGATGTGTCCCTGTGCTGATCCATTTTGTGGGTGACTGGTAAGGAGAAAGAAAAATTGTGGGGGAGAGTCCGATTAGAGGCGACTTTGATTGCTGACCCATGTTATTGCACCGATATTTCGAACTCCACCTCAAACTGCAGACTCCCATTGAGATATCCACCGGTTATTCAACGAATTGTTGGTAACAAATATAATAAAACGTAATGATCCAATGAATGCATTAATTGGTATTGAATAACTTTAAATGCATTTGTGAATTAACCTGGCTTAAAACGGCCGAGTGGGTATTGTGTTATGATGAAACGCCCAGTGAAACCTTTGAATAGAACCTGTCATAGCTGAGCTAGAATCTGTAGCATGTGTATAAGATAGAGTAAAAACAGGATGTCTACTGCCCTTAAAATCCTTGAAGTCCTTAAATTTATTCTTTACCCTTGAAATCCTTGAATTTGATGAAAAAGGTAGATGGTCCTTGAATTTTAAAAATAAATCATTGAGTGATTGTTCAAATGATTTTTCAAATTCACTATTTATATACTTTTTAATGTCTATTGGGAAAATAGTAATATTTAAGTTGATCTACTCACTAATGTGAATGAGCATATGTATGCTTTGGATGCATTGTATTTTATGATGGATGCTCGCTATACTTCTGTGACTGTCGCTTGGATACCTTGTTCTTGTCTTTTTGCACTGGTGAGTTGATTTTAGTTATGCTTTGCTTATAACCCATTTTTCCCTTAAATACCTCACCTTCATGAATGTCCCATAATGTTTATCGCACTTTTTTAATTTAAGAAAAAAACAATGGCTAAAACCCGTCCTTGATTATTTTTTAAAATGTCCTTGACTTCAAAATCACCAAACTAGTAGATACCCTGAAAAAGATTTCGTGTGGTATTTCTGCATACCTCCACAGCTATAAATGTACACTGATAACCGGTTGTGATGGTAAAATTTACTTGATTTTCACAACTCGTTTGAGACCTTTGCATCTAAGTTTGGAAATCCAAACGCAGGTTCTAAATCTTTAAATCACTTTGATTTATTTGTGACATAATCCCCTCTTTCATCTTCTGGCAGGTCTATACAGTGATTGAAAAGAACGAGTTAAAGGCAGAACAATAAAGGCAACTTAATTAAAAAAAAATAAGGACTGCGAATGCAAACCTACAACACAGAGTTCTGGACAGGAAAGGGGAATCTTAAGCTTTAAGGAAAAGTAAACAAAAAATGCTACCCCCAAAGTATGGATTTGAACCCGTTTCGACTCTTGCAAGTCATTTGGGGACCAAATATTCCCTTATATCAGTGTTGGTCGGCGGTCAAACTTGATCACAAGTAAAAATTAATCATTTCACTTCCTCCTCTCCCCGCTTCGGGAGAGGGAAAAACGCGTTCCTTTCCTTTTATATACGGGAAAGAGGATCGAGGTTCATTTTATCTCCATTTTTTCTACAATACTTTACTTTTCATCTTTGCAGGAAAGTGGAAGGGCTGGTCGGGATGATAAGCCCGCCCAGTGTATCGTGTTTTGGCGCTTTGCAGACCTCTCCCGACAGAGTACCATGGTTTTCACCGAGAATACCGGCCTCGACAATCTGTATGGAATGATCAGATACTGTGTGGATTCCCATCGGTAATAGTGTCCCCCTTGGTCCAGTCCTCGCCATACTCGTATTCGTGTTGGATTTTCTGTAAAGGGCATCTAACTCTTACATGTATATGCTCTATTTCTAGCTTATAGGCTACTCGTTAGCATTTATCCCAGTTTCTTTTAAAAGTTAATTACCAAAGACGCTGTTTGGGGCTTGTCACTTATAACATGAGAAACCATGCTGCAGCTAAAATTGAGGATTGGGTGCTCTCCCGGCCCCAACACCCCGCTGCTGGATTTGTAACTATATATCTTTCACGCATTTTCACTTTCTATCTCCACCACTTTCGTTACCATCGTTCCAGCGGAATGCCCTCGTTTGTTTCTGCTTTTAGTTTTAAATAACAAACAACTTTACCAAAGATTTGATGAATTCGTTGTTAGGCACCTTTGGTTTTGTGCAATAATATTGGTTCACATAAGTGTTTTTTTGCTCTAAATTCAGTTGTCGTCGCCATTTGATCGCGGACCATTTTGACGAAGTCTGGGACTCTGGGGATTGTAACCAGATGTGTGATCATTGTTCCAAAAACCTCGAGGGCAAAACTCTGGATCTTTCAACCTATGGATCTCAACTGATCAGTATCATAAGAAAGGCGTCTGACCTTGATACAAGGTTGACAGGTGGGTTCTGTTTGTAGTCTAATTTTACACAATCTCATCCCCAATCTTACATTTGAATGAGATTTTTTATGCTATTAAACAAACAGAAAGTTTGTTCCGCTAAAACGAGGGAGAAAAGTGCATTTCAAAACAAGGATTATCAAATGTGCCCTGAATATCCAGTTGCAAGTATCTACCACATACGCGTGATTCCAATCCTTGGAGTCACAGACTTCTCGAATGTGCTATGATCTGACCGGTGCATTACCCCCTACCTCCTGCGGTGCGTTCAACTTCCTATTATTTTTTGCTACCAGACTCTCACTCTGGTACCGATCACAGTGGGGAGGGCTAGAGTTCGTACCCTCCGAAGATTGTACCCATTTGGTATTTACGTATTAAGGGATCAAAAGTTGGATCGGCTCTGTACCAGCTTTAAATCACGATGGGGATTCGAACTAAGGCAGTTGGGTGAGCGGTCAGTGACGCTAACCACTTTGCCAAGGCGGCACACACCGTGTCTGAAGTATCACTCATGCGTTGATTTGTCCCTAGCACGAAGTATAGGGCCGCTCGAATTTAACACCAACTGATTGTTAGCTTCTTACAACCATATAGGGTATATGCAACCATTTTCCTTTTAATTTCCCGCTCCGTCCACATAGGTAGCGGTTGATTGATTCATTTCCCTGACTAAAGCAATTATGGTACGTCAGGTATAAAGTTGATCGACGCGTGGTTGGGCAAAGGTCCGACAAACTTGAGGATTAAAGAAGCCACCGCTTCCGGACTTGATAGAGAGAAAGTGGAGACGATCGTTAGCCATCTTCTGGTGGATGGCTTTCTTCAAGAAGATTTCCACTTCACTCCATACAGTACCATCAGCTACATTACTCCAGGTATGTGTGACTGAAGTGGCCGGTCAGGGAGGGTAAGAATAGTTTGCAGGTTTTGTTTCTTATGCTTTTTTTTAACCTATGGAATTCTTACGTGTGTTAACCAACACCCAGTCATTGATCTGCGTAGTTATGATGAAGGGAACCATGCTGTAGCTGACAACTGGATCGTTGCGTCTCTTCAGCCCCAACGCTTGTAAGTAAGGCAAAGGCGGTGCTGTTAGCGGTTACTACTACACTAGTGGCTAGAGAAATTGGCATTCCCTCTCGCTCCTTATTTGTACTCTTTACCATCCCCAATTGTCTTTTCATCATTTCTGATTCCTAACCTTGTGGATACAGCATTGGATTTCTAATGTCGAGGTGCCGGGTTTCCTCCCAGCGAGCGCAGGCACAAAACTTCTGCGTCGTCACGAGCTGGGCGCCTAATGGCGGATCCACGGAGCTTATCCCCGTCAGCACGCACATAGTGAATCGCAACACTGCTATCATCCCCAACCCCTGATCACAAAAAGTGCCACGATTACTGGTTGCCCACCTCTCCTCCAAGAGGCTCAGTCCCTGGTTCCTTCAGTGTTATTCTGATTTTTATATGAATTTTATTGTCCGGGCGGGGCATCTCGTCCACGAGAGTGGCGAATGGTGCAACATAATAGCAGATTGTGGTAATGACAAATTTTATTACATCCACAGGGTCCAAGGCAGAGGCTGGATTAGCTCCCTCCCCTCTCGAGATCGCAAAGGTCACCCCCACAATAAAACAGGACTCGGGAATAAATCGCAGTTCTGAACAAAACAGTCAAGTTGCAAACGGAACAAAATCACATCCCAGGAAACGAAGGTGTGAAGAAGGGCGTGTCTCGAATGCTGAACCAATCCCCAAAAGAACTATGATTATTCTGGATAGCAGCGATTCCGAATAAACATTAATTTATTTTAACTTTTAATTTCATATAAACAATGAAAACGTCTAGATTTGTACTCAATACCGGTTGGCCATTATCATGAAATCATTTTTTTACAGTTTCCCATTTATGAACTGGGGTTTGGTTGGGATCGTCATGACAAAGAACCTGGATTGTCGGGGACTTGATATGGGTTCTATTTTACTGACTGGGTGCTGCCAGTACTGAAGGAAAACTTGGCAGACTTTTATTCCCGCAGCGATCAATAGTCCAGGCTACCTGCACCAGAAGCGGGCGTTTTGGTGTTCGCATCGATTTAGAACATAAAAGGAGTCTGCAAAAGGCTAATCAATAGCTTATGTTCCCGTCAGCACGTTCAGTCCCACTTACAGTCATGGCCAAAGATTGAGACATTTTAATTGTTTCCATTCGTTCTTAAAATTTATGTGATACGAATAATTATTCTAATATTTAAATTATTGTTGGTTTATTAAAAAGTCAACATTTGAAAAATATAAGGAAAAAAGAGTGCATTCCTTTGCCGAATCAAAAATCACGCCCTGTTCTTGTAGAAGGCGAGTTTGTCGTTGGAGCTTTGCCTCTCTAGATCTTGTTGCCTTAAAGGAATATTGGGCGATAAGTAGACGGAGCACATCGTGGTTAGATCTGCATTGCATTTGGCGTATGTAACTTATAGGGAAGGTGAGGTATGCTTCTATTAGTACATATTGCATTGCCTTTGGTTGTTACGGAAGGTACAAAATGGCAGTTATATTTCCGGTTAAGATAGTATTGAGGATAGTCTCGCTGGGGATATGCATGCAGGATCTTTTTCAGTTATTATTTTTTTGAAGTGATTCAAAGTTGGCCTGTAGCCCGCCTATATTCCATTGGAGTTTTGGGGAAGTTTTCTGAGTGGTTAAGATTCGTAGCTATGGTCTTTTACCCCCTTGCTTTCGCAAGGATTCCTGTGGAGGGTTTAGTAGACGTGGACGAGATTGGCAATCGAGATTTTGTTTAGGCTCGTGGGATCTTAAGTTGGCTAGTCTTCTGTAGTTCAGGTTTAGTTTTAGGGCCGTCCTGGAAGTTCGGTTTGGTATCACGTTCTTGACATGCGATGGCTTTGGTGCCTCTGCTTCCTTCAAGGACTGCTCTTCTTGGAACAGTGTTTGATTCTCTGGCAGGGGTATGGTATATGTTTTTGCAGGCTTGCCCATGACCGTGAGCTTTTAGTGACACTCTTCCTCCACCTTTTTAAAAAAATTTTCTCTCTAGTCTGCTTTTCGCCTTTCTCATCAGCGCCCATATAGTCGCCCCTGAGTACTCTTGAGCCATCACGACAGCTAAGTGGCCGAGCTCTACCATCCCCAAAATTATGTAGCACGGCTTTTAGATGTGACCTAGAACAGCGCTGATAAGTTTAATCTGGATCGTAACAGCGTAGTATTCGTTGAGCCGCCCCTTGCTCCCCATAGAGCACCCCCTACCCCGCTAATCCTGTAATCCCTCCCAAATCACTCATGGATCAAGGCCATTGTCTGGCAAAGAACTTCAGCCGTCGGCGCCCCATGCCATAACCTCGTTTATACTTCACAATATATAATGCCTCATATCCACTCGTTAGTTGCCCTCCCCATTCTTATTACTAGATTTTAATGCCCGTCACCCATACTTGGGTGACATCACTCGAAATGCCAAAGGCAGTGTTTTAGTCTCTTTTATTATCTGACTTTCTTTGTGTCTTAAATACTGGCGATTTTACCTCTTTATCATGTCCAGACGGACTCTTTTTAGCTGTGTTGACCTGTCTGTTTGTTCCCTGATTGCTTCACGAAATTTCAATGGTCAATTCTTGACGATCTCCATGGGAGTGACCACTTTCCTATTGTCTTGTCGGCCCTTCAAGTTAGCCCTCATACAACCATGCCCCTTAAGTGGGACTTAGGTCATGCAGATTGGGAAGGTTTCCAAGAGGCGTCCTTCACAAGTGCATCCTTGGGGACCTTGAATGGAGTGGACGCGGCAGTAGAATACCTTACATCGACTATCTACAATGCAGCAACACAGACCATCCCACGGAAGCGACCTGCCACGGGCCGCTCGACCGTGCCCTGGTGGACCTCTACGTGTGCAACAGCTATCAAAAATTACAAGTTAGCCCATGCCCGATTCCGAAAGAACCCAACTTTGTGCAACAAGGTCGACTGAAACCAAGCTCGTGCGCTTCGCCGAAATTCATGGCGCCGTTACGTTTCATTAATTTCCTCTATGACACCTACTGCTAAGATCTGGAAGAGGATTAATAAGATCAGGGGCCGTTATGCTAATCATCATACCCCGATACTCAACTTAGACGGTTCCTTGGAGAATGACGGCCTGGCGGTCAGCAATGCTTTTGCTGACCATTTCCGGGCCGTCAGCCGTTACGATAAAGCTTTTCAATCCTACAAATCAAAGGAAGAATCTCATTCTCTCAACTTCACAACAAAATCTAACCTTCCATATAACGTTCTATTCAGCATCCATGAGCTGCATAGCGCTTTGTTCCTTTGCAGATCTACTTCCCCTGGCCTTGATGAGATCCATTTCGATATGATTCGGCACCTGCATCCACACTCTACTCTCTTCTTACTTGATTTGTACAACCTTATATGGGTGAAGGATTTTTACCCGTCATCATGGCGCATTGGGATCATCCTCCCCTTTGTCAAACCAAACACAGCCACCATTGGACTTAGTCGCCATTTGTGTGTGGTGAGTGGACCCGACACTCAGGCAGCTTCAACACCTCATTGTGTGCAGACTTATATACCATTTTTGGACTCGTCAGTGAGCCAGTTAGGCCAGTGGATTACAAGTGAGAGATGGGAGGACGCGATGGAGACGGACGACGTTGCCGCGGCGGCGGGCATGTTGGAGCGGACACTGGTGGAACAGTATGAGGCGGCCTTCCCCGAGCGACGACAGCGGATGCGGAGGGATAATAAACCGTGGATCACAGCACGGATTCTTCGCCTCATGGACGCCAGACGCCGTGTTTATAGTCATGGGAGGATGAATCGCTGGAGAACGCTGTACAATCAGGTCAAACAGGAGATTAAGAATGTTAAACATAGAATAGGCTTGAAAATACAAGAAAATGATACTAATTCCTCGAATTTTTCAAACAATTTAAAGTGCATATTAGGAACTCAAAAGAAACCACTTAAAATACCTTTCCTCAGCCACCTCACTAGTGATGAAATATGTGATGAAATTAAATCGCATTTTACCAATATTTGCACACACCTACCAGCCATGGATCTTATGCAAATCCCCAATTTTTTGCCAGCTTATGAATTTCCTGTTATTGATAGGATTAGTGTGTACAAATCGTTGTTAACAATGAAAATAGGAAAAGCATCTCCACCTAATTCGTTACCCAAAAGGTTAATACGTGAGTTTACATACGAAATTAGCGAGCCCCTTACCTATATTGTTAATTTAAGTTTAAAAATTGGAGTGTTTCCAGGTAGAAGGGAGGGAGCAACCATAACGCCCCTGGCAAAGAAGACTCCCATAGTTAATTTGGGTGACTTGCGTCCCCTTTCTCTCACACCTGATCTAGGCAAATTGTTAGAGGGTTTTGTGGCCAATCTTGTGTTAGACGACATCCGACCCAACCTTGACCCTAACCAGTACGGTAACCTGAGGGGTAAATCCACCACACATTATCTTGTGCATTTGCTGGACACAATTTTGAAAAGGCTAGACCAACCAAAGAAAATAGCACAAATTGTCCTTATTGACTTCCAAAAAGCCTTCTATTTTGTAGATCATACTGTGGCAATTACAGAACTTTTCCACCTTGGATGTCGACCTCCGCCCTTAGCATTTGTAACCAGCTTTTTATCAAATCGCCGACACAGAGTCAGATTCCACGAATCCATCTCGGAGTGGGACAGCATCACCTGTGGGGTACCTCAGGGGACTCGTTTGGGCCTAATTATTTTCCTTGCACTAGTCAATAATTTATGAAGAAATGCAGGAATCTCTGTCAAATATGTTGAGGACTTGACTCTTGCAGAGATTGTCGATGTTGATCACAATATAAAATTCACATTACCCTATGCTTTAAATGATTTATCAGAAGGTTGTGCAGCCATCAATATGTCCCCTAACCCACTCAAATGCGAAGTACTGATCATCTGCCCCCTCTAACGTCCCATCATATTTCCTGAACTGATTTTAGAAAACTCACCCCTACCAATTGTAAATAAGTGTAAACTATTGGGAGTACATATCAATGTAGAATTAAACTGGGATATTCGTGTTGCACATATGATGTCCAAGGCCAATCCATGTATTTTTATCTTGTACCGCACCAGACAATTCGGTTTCAACCCTAATGTAATGTTAACATTATATCAGTGGTACATTAGAACCACACTCGAGTATGCTGCACCTATATGGCACGCGGGACTCACTCAGGGCCAACATACGCTCCTGAACGCATGCAAAAGCGTTGTTTTCGCATAATTCTTGGACCTCACTATATTAGTTACGAAAACGCCCTAAAACAACTTCAGTGCAAATCCCTATACCAAAGACGTGAGGATCTCACTTTAAACTTTGCCAAATCTATTTTGAAATGGCGAGAACATAGACATTTACTCCCACCATATCTGCAGGACATTCATGGGAGGGAAACAAGAAGAGGCAGGGAATTGCTACGATCCATAAGTTGCAGAACCAATAGATATAAGAAGTCCACAATACCCTATATAGTAAAGAAACTCAACGATAATATTACAGCTTCGATCATTTAGGAACTGTACTAATAGCTAAAATTTTAGTCCATTATATATATATATATATATATATATATATATATATATATATATATATATATATATATATATATATATATATATATATATATATATATATATATATATATATATATATATATATATATATATATATATATATATATATATATATATATATATATATATATATATATATATATGGACTAAAATTTTGGCTATTAGTACAGTTCCTAAATGATCGAAGATGTAATATTATCGTTGAGTTTACTATATAGGGTATTGTGGACTTCTTATATCTATTGGTTCTGCACCTTATGGATCGTAGCAATTCCCTGCCTCTTCTTGTTTCCCTCCCATATATATATATATATATATATATATATATATATATATATATATATATATATATATATATATATACCCGGGTTCGAGTCCCGGCCAGGAATTTCAAACTTTTTTTCCCTGGCGTTATCTCTGTCTTCTCGGTAAAGGATTGCCTTCATTGTGCCGCCCTCTGCTCTCTATGATTCTAGTCTTTTTCTAATGTCCCTTTCTCTTACCTCTAAAAAAACTCCTGTTTCTTGTCTCATTGCTCATTCCGTCAAATTTCTCTTTCCTGTACTATATTGTAATATACTCTGCAATGCAAGGTTTCTGCACCTTTATTTCTGTCTTCAAAATTGTTTTGAAAGGCAGAAAATAAATATGGCGAAAGCCCTGTGGTGGTTGTTATCACCCGCAGAACTTGCATTTGCTCCTTCTTCTTTGTATGTGACTTGGGGATGAGCCTTTAAATTGTGAGCAGGTAAGAAGATGTGGTATAAAAATTCCTTGGAGGTTCCTAGCTTAGAGAGATACTGGGTTTGATGGGGTGACGCTTTGGGCGAAGTAGAGTCACTGTGCCTGGTAGCTCAGCGGTAGAGCATCTGACCGGCAATCAGCAGACCCGGGTTCGAGTCCCGGCCAGGAATTTCAAGCTTTTTTCCCCTGGCGTTATCTCTGTCTTCTCGGTAAAGGATTGCCTTCATTGTGCCGCCCTCTGCTCTCTATGATTCTAGTCTTTTTCTAATGTCCCTTTCTCTTACCTCTAAAAAACTCCTGTTTCTTGTCTCATTGCTCATTCCGTCAAATTTCTCTTTCCTATATATATATATATATATATATATATATATATATATATATATATATATATATATATATATATATATGTATGTATGTATGTATGTATATATATATAATATATATATATATATATATATATATATATATATATATATATATATATATATATATATATATATATATATGTATATGTATATGTATATATATGTATATGTATATATATATGGACTAAAATTTTGGATATTAGTACATTTCCTAAATGATCGAAGCTGTAATATTATCGTTGAGTTTCTTTACTATATAGGGTATTGTGGACTTCTTATATCTATTGGTTCTGCACCTTATGGATCGTAGGAATTCCCTGCCTCTTCTTGTTTCCCTACCATGAATATACAGTGGCGGCAACAAAAAAAGTGACATTTAATATTGGCAACAGAAATCGATACACAAAATCGTTTTCACGATTTTACTTGCCAACTAGCCAATGAAAAGGTGCGGGGCTTATGCCGCAAGTGGACGACTCTCCTGAGCTAAGACAAGAGAACTGCGCTTTACTGGAACTCAGTGTCTCGTTTGAGCTCGTACAGTTAGGCTTTAGTGTATGGCACTCCAGCGTGCTGATTTCCTGCATTCGTGCCTACATTTGACGTGCTATAACTTCTGTGCAAATGGATACAATGGGGCGGAAAAAGCTTTCTATGACAGAGAAAAGCCGTGCCTTGACCCTATTAGAGCAGGGAAAGTCTTTTATTGATGTAGCAGCAGATTTAGGAACCTCAAAAAATACGATTCATCGCCTAAAACGGGCAGCTGAGTTATTGCCACCAGGTACCATACCAAAGATGAAGGAGGGCATTGGTGCAGCTAGGAAGACATCTCCAAGGACTGATAATATCCTAAGGCGTGAAGTGATGTCAGACCCTTCTGTAACCTCCGCTTTAATCAAGAAAAAACACCCAGACCTCCTCCAGAACGTCGCCCTCAGGACCATCCGTCATTGCTTACAGAAGGACTTATGCCTACCGGCTCGCCGCGCTGCCAAGAAGCAACTTCTTACCAAGACTATGAAGATGAAAAGGCTCAATTTGTGCAAGACCTATAAACATTGGACAGCTGCCCATTGGAAGAAGGTTATGTTCAGTGATTAAAACACCTTTAGGCTGGTCAGAGGAGAGTCAAAGATCGTGCGTCGTCCCAGCAATGTGTCTCGGTATAACCCAAAATATACCGTGAAAACTGTGAAGCACCCTGATAGTGTGATGGTGTGTGGTGCCTTTAGTGGAAACAAGGGCAGAGGGGTCTGTACTTCCTTCCCAAGAATGTAACCATGAGGGGGACTAACTATGTGGAAGTTTTGAGGCAGCACATGCTGCCATTTTGGGAAATTCATCAGTGTGAATTTTTCATGCATGATGGTACCCCTGCTCACAGGTCCCAGTTAGTGAAAAGGTTCTTCAATGATAATAATATTAGTGTTTTGGAGTGGCCTGGTAATTCCCCGGACCTAAATCCTATTGAGAATGCTTGGAATCTGATGAAAACCAAAGTTCAAGAGACAGCACTCGGCAGCATCAAGGACCTGATAGAATCACTGAAGAAGATCTGGGTTACGATCGACCCCACCTACTTCGCAAACCTTACTGAATCAATGCCCAATCGACTCAGGATGATCATCAAGTGCAAGGGCAACATGACCAAGTATTAACTTTCATGAAATATTCATAATAAAATATGTAAGTTACATTTTTCTGTTTCATTTTCTCTGAATTGTCACATGTCACTTTTTTTGTTGCCGCCACTGTATATTATATATATATATATATATATATATATATATATATATATATATATATATATATATATATATATATATATATATATATATATATATATATATATATATATATATATATATATATATCACAGTAATGTATTCGATTCAATTTCGCTAAAGAATAGATAAATGTATTTTTTGTGCATATATATTTTATCTTAATTAAGAATTTGTAAACCGAGACATCATGCTTTGCACTATGTATATTGTTTTGTAAAACTTTCTTGGTTCAATGAACTTTTAATTATTATTATTATAATCCATGCGGCGTTCCACTTATCATGAAGACCAAATTCCCCCAAATGTGATGGTCTTTGGGTTTCTCCAGTGTTCGTGACATCATGATACCCCACATCTTAGAGCGTGGTCCTAGGCTCAATTCAGAAGACTAAGTAG
Organism: Ceratothoa steindachneri; assembly: GCA_963969495.1. Lineage (NCBI taxonomy): Eukaryota > Metazoa > Arthropoda > Malacostraca > Isopoda > Cymothoidae > Ceratothoa > Ceratothoa steindachneri. Next base: position 934,349 of record OZ018322.1, read on the forward strand.
AGCTAATGGGGGCTGTGGTCAACCTTCCCCCTCTTCCCTGAAGAGTGTTGCTGCTGGAAGGCCATACCTCCGGAAAGAGTCAGAAGTGATCATTGGAGAATTTCTAATTCACCAGCTCCACTTTCTGGCCACCCTTATTTCCCCTATTGTAATCTCATGGATTGCTATGCGTGGGGCGGGGTTGAGAAAGACACCAACCGCTCTGCCTGCAACATCAAGGGAAAGCTGGTGACCGTGATCAAGATGTTCAAAGATCTTCCCAGGAACACAATGAGGAACGCATGCGCCAGGTTCCGGATCCGTCTTGAGGCCGTGGTGTATATACGCATAGAAACAATCATGTTGACAAAAAGTATAAAAAAGTAAATAATTGAAAATACTGAAGTGCAATGGAGGATGCACCTACTCGATCAAACTATGATGCTGATTAACCAAATTAACTGAAAGGTATTAATGTGCGCCGAGATTTTGTGAGAAAACAGTTGAAGTCGAAAGAATTTCAAGGCAACAACCTCACCCCTTACTGAAATGTCCTGATTCGCTCGAAAGTAGAAGGAATTGGAGGGGGGAGGGGAGCTTCCCAGAGCAATAGACCCCATCCTTCTTTGGTGACACGGGACTCGTTAGTGGCTTCCCCCACTCCCATTTACAGGGCAAAGGATGCACTCATTCATACAATTAGGAGTTAAGTCGAAACGACTAGAATGCTTCTAATTGTTAGACAATCAGGTACCGGATATTGCAAAAGTTCTGGTACACATTATGACGCTCTCAACAAAGGAAACAATAATAGTTTTTAATCAGATATACACGTTTTTACTGTTTAACATAAATGTGTGTTTAAATTGTAATATTAATCAATGTGACGCGCTCCAGGCGAGGCCTGAAGGCCGCACATACGTTGTGGACAAAGTCCTTCCTCATGCTGGCCTACACGCAGTTGACGGAGGACTTCAGCTCTTAGAAGTTGCTTTGGCGGACCTTGCAGATCTTGCCCTCAACTTGCACTCACACGCTGTAGTCAAGGGGATTGAGGTCGGGCGACTGCAGCGGCCAAAATTCATTCTACTCCAACCACTCTTGCACGTTCCTGGTTGTGCTGAAAGACGTAGTCCACCTTCTTCGTGATTTCTTTCACCCAGGGCAGGACTTTCGTGGCTAAGATGTCCCTGTAATCGGCCTAGAACCACCAGCATCTTCCCGAAATTCGAAGCCACAACCCCGAGCATCATCACGGAGGCAGGGTGCTTGATGGTGGACAAGTAGCGGACCTCGAATACGTCATGGCTGAAGCTTACCACTCGGTCGTTCTGGTTGTTGATAACCGAATCTCCTATGAAGGATTTTTCATCAGAAAAATGAAAATTCGATTGCCATGATTATTCAAGTGATTAAGAAGGCGAGGACAGAGCTTCTTACGTTTTCTCGCATATTATCGGTGAGCAGAGACCTTTTCACGCACCTCAAGCGTTTGACGTCCTGGACACCGTGGCCACAGAGATATTCTTCGCAAGCGCAGTTATTTTGAGCTTCGGAACACTTTCGAAGGCAACTCGATGTCGGCCTGAACGAGGTCGATATTTTAGCTCTTCCCAGTTTTTGAGCCTGTCCGGGACTTTGTGGACGTTCAACGGTTGACGGAGAGCCCCTTGATGTCAGACTTGATGTGGCCCGATGACAGGAGAGCAGAGATCTCAAAACAACTGCACACGATGAAAAAAAAACGTTTTAATGACACGTGCTGGAAAAGTAAAACTTTAAGTTTGTTTGGTGGAACTTTTCAAACCACGCACGTAAACCTCTCGAAAGACCCCCAAAGTAACAGAACTTTTTCAAAACTCTGTACATGATAGTCAACGCCGGAGGAGCCATAGAGGCAAAATTAGAAGTGATAATGTAAAGTACAAAGCCGACTCCTTAAAAGCGAAGAGGACCTCTTGTGTAGGTATGGGGACTCAATACTTCCGTTCCATTGGACCTCTAACCTCTCTGAGACACAACACAATACAAAACAAGGCCCTATAAATCATCACTGACTGCCAGGCTACTATGCCCACTAAACCAAAGTCAAGGATCACCTGAATATGAAAGGCATACAAACACTTGCCGAGCATCCACACACCTACAAAACTTACTACACTACATGTCCACTCCAAATAATCTTATCACTCCCACCCAGCCTACCGCAAACCAACCTCCGGTAACACCCATTACAAATTGCTCAGCGCCCCATTCAGCTGCAAGCTTGGCCCTCTAAAATCCACCCTTACGAATCCTCCCTCCCCGGTGAAGACCGAATCCAGCTGGCTAGGTTGCGGAGTGGACACCACGCAACCATTGGAAGCTATCGGCAGAGGCTGGATGATTCCATCGCGCGTTTGTTTTGGCTGCAACATAACGCCATGCCATCAAACACAAAATGGAAAACTACACTGCACACAATCACACATGCCAGAAGCATACTATACACTTAGTGTTGTCTGCTCTTATGGAAAGCGGATCGATGCGCGTATCGTTTGCTCTTTCTGCTCTCCGTTGTTTAGCCGACTTTACACTTCGCTTCGGTGTTTGTTTGTTGCTTTGTCTCGCTTTTCAGTTTGTTAACCGTTTTTTGGTGCTGCGTCTGTGTGATTGTATTATTAGTTCCTGAATTATTAGTGCCTGTCTTACGGTTTGCTGTAGCTACGCGTTTGTGAGTAATCCTTTTGTTATTTTTTTTTTGTTTCTCCTTGTGGCCATTTTCATTACTTTACTTATTATTCACTCATTTTTTACTGCCTGCCTCGGTGTTTTAGTTTCAGTCTATAATTCCATTATTTTCTAATGTGCCTTATCACGTCTTTTGTACTTTGCTATTCTCGGTAGTGTTTTTGTTACTTTGTATTTTTCTTTTGCCCCGTGTTTCTCTTCGTATTATTTTCTTCCGTGCTCTTTTTACTTCTTTATCCCTATTATTGTCCCCTCTCCGTTCTTATCTACCTTTTCTTTCCCTTGCTCTTCCTTGTCTCACTTTTCCCCCCAGCCTAAATTCTTCTAGATTATTCTGCTTTCTGAACCACGCAGCCACTTGTTTCATTCCGACTAATTCCTCGGCCTTATTTCTTCTCCCCTCCACTAATTTTTTGCGCTGCTTTTATAGCAATGCCTATGGGCATTCCTATAATAAAAACCTCCTGGGAAACTTAAATATATATATATATATATATATATATATATATATATATATATATATATATATATATATATACATCAATTATTATGTAAAATTCATATGCAATTATTTTACTTAACTTTGTCAATTTAATCTTTCAATCATTTTATGTACAACTTAATAATTAATTAATTCATTTATTTTACTTGTCAATTCATTTAACGTACTGTTTAAAACATCATCTCTTAAAACTTCACACAAACAAATAAACACACGCTTTCAGCTCGACCAAATAGCACATTATTCTTCCCCAGTCGACTCGCAACATTCTTCGTATAAAGGTCCGTAATCATTCCTTCTACAATTAGTCATTTACCTCCAAACAAATCATACTTAGTTAATTCCAATTTATCTCACAATTCTTTGCAAACGACCATACGAGAGTAGGTCCTAATTATATTTACTTCTCATATTTCAGCCCCTAATTCACAGTCCATCATAGTCACCATATTATTCCACCCTATTATTTCATATTTATTTCACATACTTCAATTCTCTTCGCATCTTGTTACTGTAAATCATATGTTACAATATCTTACATTGTATACCTAATCTACTTATCTCATTGTACATTCGTTGATTCTATGAATATATTTATATTTGTTTAATTGTTTTTCTTAAAACCCAGTTCATTATTTCAAAATTTATTTCGCTGTCGTCTTAGGCCTAAAAACTATCAGCCGACAACTTCGATCAAACAAATTTATGGTTATGGTTTTCGAAACGCTATTTAGGCTGATTTATTAACAGAAAATAAATCACATGAATAACCATATACTATACTTTATATTTGCCTTGACATGTGCTTTGTACTTCGCCATTCTCGGTATATGTTTTTTTTTGTTAGTAGTTGTTTTTATTAAATTTGTTGCTTTTCTGTGCCCCTTTTTTCACATCATATTCTTCCCTGCTCATTTGTATTTTCGCTGTTGCTTCCCTAATTAAATTTTGTTATTGTCTCCACATAAAATTTTTATCCATTTTATTCTACTTATATTTCTCCTCCCTCTATGATGGACAAAGCCACACTTCTTTCTCTTAATAGAGGGTTTAAAGTATCTACCTCGGTTGACTCTAGAACTGAAGCACTAGGAATCGCTCGAAATCAATCTCGTCCTATAAAAAGGGAATTCCGTTTATCTTCGGTCTTAAAAAAAGTTATTTTTCATTGAACCGTCTACACCGACCTCTCCCTCCCCCATCTCCCTTAGTCCTCCCTTCAACCTCCCCACTCTCAGTTTATAATGTCTCTCTACTCAATGTTAGAAACGTCGCTAATAAAGTGGAGTTCATTCACGATCTCCTGACTAATTCGTGTATCTCTTTTCTTGGTGTCAATGAAACTTAGCTTGATCAGAGTGATATAGGTACTGGTCGCTAGCGACCCCTGATGGCTACGTCTAATCCCATAACACCCGGAACAAACGTGGCGGAGGAGGGGTTGCTCTCATTCATAGTGTCTCTCTCTCTCTCTCTCTCTCTCTCTCTCTCTCTCTCTCTCTCTCTCTCTCTCTCTCTCTCTCTCTCTCTCTCTCTCTCTCTCTCTCCTGGTCCTGATAAATTTTACCCTAGAATCTTAAAACATGTCCATAATGAGTTAGCAGAGTCACTTGCTCTCATTTTTAACAAATCTCTCGAGCATGGGGTCGTCCCTGATGATTGGAGGAAAGCTAACGTCACACCTATCTTTAAGAAGGAATGTAAAAACCAGGCCAGTAATTACAGACCCATTAGCTTAACCTCAATAGTTGGAAAGTTGCTCGAAACGATCATTAGAGACAAGCTAGTAGAGTTCCTCGAAAACAATAACCTTATACGTGATAGCCAGCATGGTTTTAGGTCTAAGAGATCGTGCTTAACAAACCTAATTGACTTTTACCATAACCTTTTCAACCTATATAACGATACTAAATCATTAGATATAATTTACCTAGATTTCAAAAAGGCATTTGACAAAATTCCACATCAGAAACTCATGAACAAAGTGCGTACGCTAGGAATTAACGGTAATATATACGGATGGATTAGTAGCTGGTTAAAAAACAGGAAGCAGAGAGTGATAATAAATGGCGTGGAATCGGACTGGGTATCTGTTACCAGCGGTGTTCCCCAGGGATCAGTCCTGGGGCCTATTTTATTTACTATATACATCAATGACATAGACGTTGGAATAAATAATATCATATCTAAATTTGCAGATGACACGAAAATAGGTAACTCAGTACTATGCGAAGATGACAGGGCTAGCCTGCAGGCTGATATAAATAAAATTACCGAATGGTCTGAGAAATGGCAAATGCCATTTAATATCGACAAATGCCAAATCCTTCAGTGCGGAACAAAAAACAAAAAATACACCTATACAATGCAAGGCGGCTTAATAAACACAACCCCGCAGGTTAAAGATTTAGGAGTAATAATTACAGAAAACTTAAAAACATCAAACCAATGCGCAGCTGCTGCAAACAAAGCTAACACAGCACTAGGATTTATAAAAAGAAACTTTACTTATAAAAGCGAGGAGATAATTATGCCACTATATAAAAGTATTGTCAGGCCCCATCTCGAATACGCTGTACAGTTCTGGGCCCCTTACTTAATAAAAGACATAGATAAATTAGAAGCTGTACAACACAGAGCGACAAAACTTATCCCGTCAGTACGTAACAAACCTTACCACGAGAGGCTAAAAAAACTCAATCTATTTTCCGTGAGAAAACGAAGACTAAGGGGGCAGCTTATAGAGTGCTTCAAAATACTTAAAGGATTTAACAACGTTAATGCCAATAACTTGTTCACACTGACAGGGGAGTGTCCCACCCGTGGACATGATTCAAAACTTCAGGGTAAAAGAGCCACTATGGATGTAATAAAAAACTTCTTCACTTACTCGATTATTAATGATTGGAATAATTTGCCAAACGAGGTAGTGGACAGCAGAACTATAGATTCATTTAAAATGAGATTAGACAAACACTTAACAAATATTGGAATTGTTTAGCATAAGCTACAAAATAAAATAATATTACAAAAATATAACTCTTTCAGGTTTATGTAAGTGGTTTTCATATTCATTTCATTTAATTACTATTCAATGCAAATTTCCTTCAGGTACTGTCTTCTTACACCTGCAAGGTACTTTTCCCAAATTATTTCATGTACGGCTTTTGCCGGAGGGAGTGGAGGGTGGGGAGAGCCTAAAACTTTTCTATCCTTTACTTCTACTATTCTATGTGTAAGTGGCAGTAGATTTAAGGCCAGATCACCTTAGTCTTTGTGATCTGTGTATCTATGTAACTCTATGTAACTCTCTCTCTCTCTCTCTCTCTCTCTCTCTCTCTCTAGAGAGAGAGAGAGAGAGAGAGAGAGAGAGAGTAACAACAAGGAGTAACAACAAGGAAAAAAGGTACCCTAGGAGACCTTACGGTCCATTCAAAGAGGGTACCATTGGACTTGCAATCGAGCGGGCACAAGGCTGCTCAATTGTTTTGCGTCCCTAAACGGCCACTTTTCAAGACCTTGTCTAGTCTTGACTTGAACTGGTCAACAGATTCACTGTTGACAACTTCCACTGGAAGTGCGTTCCACTTACCGCAGATACTGTAGGTGAAAAAAATTCCACACAGATTGCGGTTGTAACGCTTCAGTTCAAGTTTGAAGCCGTGATTGCGCGTTCTGTTCTCACTCAGTGTGAAAATATCCCGGTAGTCAACATTGTCGAACCCTCGAAGTATTTTGAAGACTTCGATGAGCTGACCACGCAGTCTACGGGTTTCCAGTGAGAACAGATCTAACTCCCTTAGTCTATCCTCATAACTTTTATGTCGGATAGAGGGAATCAGCTTGGTTGCCCTGGCTTGTACGCGTTCCAATCTCGCGATGTCCTTTCGCAATGAAGGACTCCAAAATTGTACGGCATACTCCAGGTGCGGTCGGACAAGTGAGTTGTACAGGCACAGTACAATCTCCTGGTTCCGATAACCAAACTGGCGCTTAATATAGCCTAGCATCCTTTGGCCCTTTTTCTCCGCCTCAATGCACTGTTTCGAGAACTTGAGGTCACTAGTGATTGTTACACCCAAGTCCTTCTCAGTGTCGGTGGATTCAATAGCAGTGCCCTTAAGGATATACTGAGATTGGGGGTTTCTGTGGCCGATATGCATCACTTTGCATTTCCCCACGTTAAAAGGCATTTGCCACGTGTCCGACCACTCCCCAATCTTCCCAAGATCTTCCTGCAGGCGGGCAGTATTTCCATCCTTTGCAACGTTCATACCAAGCTTGGTATCGTCGGCAAATTTGGAAATCTTGGCAACCATGTCACCGTCCATGTCGTTGACGTAGATGATAAATAGTAGTGGTCCCAGGACAGAACCTTGAGGCACCCCGCTAGTAACGGGCACCCACTCAGAAGACTGTCCATTTACCACCACCCGTTGCCGTCTGCCACTTAGCCAGTTCTCGATCCAGCCGGCTACCTTTCCATCTATGCCAAGCGCTCGCACTTTCCGGAGAAGGCGGCGGTGTGGTACCTTATCAAAGGCTTTCTGAAAGTCTAGGTACACCGCATCCACCGCCTTGTCCCGATCGTGCTCACTGAAAACGAAGTGGAAGAATTCCACAAGGTTCGTCAGGCATGACCGTTGCCTTCGGAAGCCGTGCTGGGAACTCCTCAGTAGCAGGTTTGACTCTAAATACGACGTCACTTTGTCCACCATGATGCTTTCCATGAGTTTACCGACTATCGAAGTCAGACTGATAGGTCGGTAGTTCGACGGTTGGTTACGGTCTCCTTTCTTGAAGATAGGAGTCACCTCCGCCTCACGCCAGTCTCTAGGAACGCATCCGGTCCGGATTGACATGTTAAAGATAGCGCACAGATGTCGTGATACTTCATCGCACACTTCCTTCAACACTTTAGGTAGAAACCCGTCCGGTCCAGGGGACTTATTCGTCTTTAGGTCAGCGATCTTTTTCTTTATTTCTCCTTCGGTGAAGTCCATTGCCTCCAGCTTTTCCCCCGAGTAGGAATCCGTCGGCTGGGGAATGGGACCACACTCTTCAGTAAACACCGAAGAGAAGTAGTCGTTGAGGAGGTTAGCATTTTCTGCATCTGAATGCTTTAATGTCCCCTCCTCATTCCTCAAAGGGCCAATCGTTCGACGGATTGGTTTACGGCTGTTCACATATCCAAAAAACTCCTTGGGATTCCCTTTACAGAGTCTCGCCACTCGGAGTTCCTCAGACCGCTTAGCCGCCCTTATGCTGGACTTCACTCTCCTGGCTAGCCTCCGGTATTCGTCAAAGTCACCCGAGATCTTCGATTGCCGGTACACATTTCTCTTCTCCCTAAGCAGTTGGCCGATTTCTCGATTAAACCACTTAGGTTGAACAGAAGACAGACGGGGGCATTTCAGAGGGATGAAACGCGATTGAAGACTCATGAATGTGGTTTTGAAACTATTCCACGAGTCTTCAACGGCATCGCACACTTCTAGCCTCACGTCAGTCAGTCCAGCTCGAAGGCTTGCAAAGTCTGCTCTTCTCAAGTCAAGTTTCTTTAATTGACTGGCAACAGACCTTACCTTCGGGATCTTGACGCTAAATCTAACTAGCTGGTGATCACTGCCACCGAGCTCTTCGCCTACAGAGATATCCTCAACGATATCATCCTCAGAGGTGAAGACCAAGTCGAGGATATTGTCTCCTCTCGTCGGTTCTCTGACCCATTGAGTGAGGAACTCGTTGTTGGCGAACTCCAGGAGTAGCGCGCTCTCGCCACAGGCTGCTTTGGTTTCCCAGTCAACTTGGCTGTTGAAATCGCCCATAACGATGCACACTCTGCCTTGAACCAGCTCACCCAGCAGCTGGTACAGTTCCCTGTCCTTCTCAACAGGTTGGGAAGGGGGTCTGTAAAGCAGCAGGGTCCTGTATTTGGCAGGACCGATCTCTAGGTCAACGCCTAGGAGCTCGTGGTCGGATATAACGTTGGAGTTCGTAGATTTGATTGTATCCTTGACATACAACATTACACCGCCACCCTCTCTGTCTGGCCTATCTTTGTGGAAGAGTTGGTAGCCAGGGACCGTGAATTCGCCTTCAAAGTCTCGGTTTGACGTTTTCATCCACGATTCTGTTATGGCTACCATTTCGGGTTCTTCCGTCGCTACGAGGCCACGGAGCTCAGGAAACTTGTTCCTGATTGACCTCGCATTGAACAGAAGAACCTTCAGGGAGTCCCCTAATGTAGGACCCCCTATACTCTTCCGTTTCCCGGCTTCTTGTTTGTCGTGGTGGCACCATTTTTAACAACCTCCGAGAAGGTTGTTTGGGGAGTGACTCGGGCGTACTGGCGTACGTCCGCCTTCCCAATGGGCCGGACACTCCTTTGGGTGCGCTCCACGACATCCTGGATGAGGTTGGCTAGGAACGCCTTGCCCTTAAAGGAGAGGTGCACCCCGTCCCTTTGGTAGAGGTCTTTTCTACCATAGAACACGGCGTACGGGTCCACAAAAAAGACACCCTCAGCCGTACAGAGGTCTGCAAGGCGCCTGTTTAGCGACATGTTCCTCAAGCGGGCAGTCCGGCTTGGACCCCACCTCGGGAGCATCCCCACCACGACGCGTCTGCGGGTTTTCAGTCCACAGTCGTCGACAGCGCCCATAACTGTCCTCATAATTTCACCTGTAGGGCCTACCCTACCTACTCTGAGGTAGAGGTCGTTGCCACTTACCATAAGGGCAACGACTGAAGTCTCTGAAATCTGAGACTTCTCGGCCTCAGCTCTTACCTGCATATTCCCACAACCTGGGATGCAGCTCACCTTAACGCTTGTGCGAAGGCGGGCCGCTAGCAGGGGCTTCAGACCCCGTGCTTGAGAATCACCAATAAGGGTGACTCTTGCACATTTGACTGCGGACGACTTAGTCTTTCCTTTCGGAGGCGACTTGCCGCTTTCCTCTTGTATCTCTAATTTTTTTTTCTTCTTCTTCTTATTCTTCCTCTTATTCTTCTTCTTGACTTCCTTTGCTATCTCTTCGTTTGTTTCCCGTTTCTCTTCTTCTGCTTCTACTTTCTCTTCTTCTGTTTCCAGTTTCTTTTCTTCTCTTTCTACTTTCTCTTCTTCTCCTTTTACTTTCTCTTCTTCTCTTTCTACTTTCTCTTCTTCTATTTCTACTTTCTCTTCTTTCTTCTTTCTTTTCTTCTTTTTGGCTCGTTGAGGAAGCCCTTCAGCAGAAGAAATCGGCTGTTGGACGTCCGGAGCCTTCTCGCCTGAGCATCTGCATCTCTCTGTTTTTAAGAGTTGAACTTCCCTTTTAAGGAGGGAGTTCTCCTCTCTCAGTTGAGCGATGCTCTCGCCCAGGCGCTTCTCGAGTTCGCAGAAGTCACAGACACTGACGCCATCTGTGAGTTCCTTGCAACTCCTTCCCCCGAAGTCTTCACTCCATCTATAGCCTTTGCATATTTTGCAGGTTAGCTTTTGAAACGGAGGACCATTCTTCTTCGCCATGTTACAAAAATCTCGGACCATACGCATTAAAAAAGGGGTTTTTGGTTGTGATTTTCTCTCGCACTAATCTCATCCGCCTATTTCCAGGAGGTTTTCGGTCGTTCGGCGAACAGAAACCCTTTGATCAAGCACACTAACCCTAAGGTCTCCCCTGGGCCGGACGTCCCCAATCGTGCCGCAGCTCCCAACTGAGCAGCACGAGAGCCCCAGTGAACTGGTTCTCTGATTTTTCGACAGGGGTGCTTGAGGTGTAACTGTCTTCCTACTAAGCCCTACTAATCAACTAAAAACGGCCAGACTTGAGGCAAATAGTAAAGCTAAGTGCCCACGACTTCATCCGAGATCTTTAGCTGATCTGGCAACCAGCAAGGCACAAAAGCTCTCTCTCCAAAGATCAGTTGAGCCTTTATTCACCAAGTAGCGGTCACAGGGAGCTGGTCAGGCAATTACACGTTAGGAGAAAGCTTTTAAGGGGTACCTAGCACTTCTCCATTAATCGTACCCCAAACGCCTAAGATCCCTTCAAACTCAGTCTCTTGTAACCTATGAGTGCTCCAAGGCGTTATTTAAAGAGGTTCCAAAGCCTCTCTTCTCACGCGGCATAAGGGAGCTGGTGAGGCCCTTATTAATTAACAACTTATGTGTAATAGAGATGAAGGTTTTTTTTTTGTTATTGGGTTTTTGTTTTGATTTTTTGACAGTTGAAGAGAGTTGGTGAAACTTAGTACTAACAGAATCGAATGGGTTGGTAGGGGGATGCAAGGAGACGCATCAAAGAAGTGGTAGAGAAGTTTGACAACCCTTAGTCTGGATCCTACTACAGCTACCTTACTGGCATGGGTGACCCTACCGGACTAAAAGTCCCCCAGCTTAGCTAGCTTAACTCAGGCAGATCACGCAAGCTCTCTCACCGACGACAAGGTGGCTGTGTTGAGAGAGAGAGAGAGAGAGAGAGAGAGAGAGAGAGAGAGAGAGAGAGTTAGAAGGAGTTACAAGGAAGCTAAGTACTTCAAAAGACCATTCAATCCATTTCATTGGAAGTACTCATGTTATTATCTAAATTAAATATCTACAATCCTAATGATAAGGAATAGGATAGCAAAGATGAAGTCTCTCCCCACCCCCTTCTCCCACCCAATGACGGGTTTGATAAAAGGAAAATATGTACCTGGAAGTGTTTGAACAAAAGACACATCCTGGAATTTTTTATAGGAAAGCAGAAACAACTTAATATGTACATACTTAATTTATACATCAATTTTTAATTATATATTTCGTCTGAGAACTGCCTTTGAGGGCAATATTTTACATCAAAATCTTAAACTAATGATAACCTATGAGAAAATTATTTGCATATTATACAGTGTCTTCTACACATCTATGCTTACAGCATGCTGTTTTTATCCTAATTTTAGCAACATATAATGTTTTGTCACTCGTTATTTCATCGATAAAATTATTTTGTCAAGCTTATTTTTAAAAGTTTCTAATGAATTGCTGGCCACTACTTCTTCAGGCAACTGATTCCAATAATTGACAATTTTATAGGAAAAAAAGTTTCCGCATATATTCGTTCTGAAACGCTTTGGGACGATTTTTAAACTGTTATTTCGTGTATTATTTGTGCAAAGTTGAAACCAAGTTGAAGAGTTAACATTATTGACTCCTTTCATTATTTTAAATACTTCTATCAGTTGACCTCTCAGACGTCTTTTCTCTAGGGTAAATAAGTTTAGCATATCTAGTCTTTTCTCATATTTATAATTTCGGAGTTCCGGTATCAATTTAGTGGCTCTAGCTTGCACTCTTTCCAATCTATCAATATCTTTTTGTAGGTATGGTGACCAGACCTGAGCACAGTATTCTAACTGTGGTCTTACTAATGCATTAAATATATTTAGAATTGTAGCTTTATTTTTAAAGCTAAATTGACGTTTAATATATCCGAGAAGCTTCATTGCTTTTTTTTTCTACTTCGATACATTGTTGAGAAAATTTTAGATCATTAAATATGTGAACTCCTAGGTCTCTTTCACCATTGGTTATGCTAATATTTTGATCAAAAATTTTGTAATTCACTTTGGGATTCTTATGGCCTACATGCATTACTTTACATTTTTCTAGATTTAGGGGCAGTTCCCATTTTTTCGACCATTTCTCTATTTTATCAATATCGTTTTGAAAATTAATAACATCATCCTCAGTTACTATTGCTTTTCCTAGCTTGCAATCGTCTGCGAATTTTGAAATTTTTGACAAGAGCTCATCGTCTAAATCATTGACATATATAATGAATAGCAAGGGACCTAAGACTGAACCTTGTGGTACTCCACTAGTTACCATTGTCCATTCTGATTGTTGGCCGTTAATAACTACTCTCTGCTTGCGATCAGTGAGCCAATTCTCGATCCATTTGGCTACATCTCCTTCTATTCCTAGGGCTCTTACTTTAGTCAACAATTTCTTATGGGGTACTTTATCGAAAGCTTTTTGGAAATCCAAATACAAAATGTCTGCTGATCTGGTATTATCATATTCTTCGTTTACAAAGTGAATGAAGTCTAATAAATTTGTAAGGCAAGACCTTTTTCTTCTAAATCCGTGCTGTGAATCCTTTAATAATTTATTCTTTTCTAAGTGTTCCACTATTTCAGCTGCAATACGGGTTTCAAGGAGTTTTCCAACTATTGAAGTCAAACTTATTGGGCGATAATTTCTAGCTAGTTCTTTGTGACCTTTTTTAAATATCGGTGTCACATTTGCTAGCTTCCAATCCGTAGGAACAATTCCACTCTCTAATGATCTATTAAAAATCTGTGTCAATTGTCCAGACACTTGGTCTTTAACTTCTTTCAAGACTCGTGGAAGTATATTATCTGGTCCAGGAGATTTAAATTTGTTCATTTTCTCAATACTTTTGTTTGTAGTAATTTCGGTACATCTAATAGATTTGAGTGGTCTAATACCGGTACTATTGATAGTTGGCGTGGGTTTATTACTCGTATTCTCATTTACAAAAACGGATGCAAAGTATTCATTTAAAGTATTTGCTATGTCAAAATCGTTATATTGTAATATATCATTTTTGTCTTTTATTGGACCAATGCTATTTTTTATTGGTTTTCTACTATTTACTAATGCAAAAAACTCCTTCGGATTTTGTTTACATTTTAAAGCTACTCTTATTTCTTCGTTCCGTTTTGCTCTATTGGTTTCACTTTTTACTTTTCTTCTTAGTTCAACATAATGTTTTTTATTATCAATATTCATATTGGATTTCATTATCTTATACGCTTTATCTCTTTCTCTAATGGCTTTTTTAAGCTGAGAGGACAACCATTTGGGTTCATTATTTTTTTTGTCAGTACTAACTTTAGATGGTATGAATTGTCTCTGTTTATTTAGTAAATTGTTTTTAAAATCATGCCACACTTTATTAATGTCTTCAGGCTTTATAGTATATTTTGTAAGACTTTCCCTCAGACCTTCGAAATTTGCTTTCATAAAATCAAACTTAACAGTGCTTGTTATTCTTCTTATGGATGGCACGTTTATGTTAAAATATATTATATTGTGATCGCTGTTACCAAACTTTTCTCCGACGTTTAAATTTGAAATCAATTCATCGTCGCTTGATAATACTAAATCTAAAATATTAGGGCCTCTTGTGGCTTCTTTCACCCATTGCGTTAGTAAGTTATCATCTATAAAATTTATCAGTCTTGCTCCTTCCGCGTCTGAAATTTTAGTAGACCAGTCTATTCGTCCACAGTTAAAGTCGCCGATAATTAAAGATATTTTGTTCTTTATCTCATTTGATAAGCATTCGTATAATCTTTGATCAGAATCTACAGCTTGATGAGGACTTCTGTATACTAAATATATAAATAAACTTTTTTCGAGATTTAGCTTGACTCCTATAACTTCGAAGTCAGAGGATAAATTACATTCTGTTGGATAGAGGTCATCACGCACATACAAAATTACGCCTCCACCTTCCGTTCCAAGTCTATCTTTGTGAAACATTTTATACCCTTGTAATTGAAATTCACCTCTGAAATCTCTTGTGTGACAATGTATCCAGCTTTCTGTAATACCTATTACATCGTATTTATCCAGTGCTACTAACGCTTTAAATTCTACCATTTTATTTCTGATAGACCTGGCATTGAACAACACAGCTTTTAATTTTTCTACCTGTTTAACTGTCTTTCCGCGTTGGACACGTTTCCCGAGGTCTGCGGTGAAGAGTCAAGGTGATATTTGTTTTCGAGGGTATCATAAAGACTCAAGTTTATCAAATCTCCATATACCTTTTTACCCATTGCGCTAAGATGGGTCCCGTCATGAGCAAAATATTTTTTATTGTTAATAAAGGTCATCCAAAAGTCGACGAATTTGACATTTTCCCGTTTACATATATTTCGTAGTCGTTCGTTTATTCCAATTGCTCTACTCATAGTTTCCTTTTTCTCATATAATCTGGGTAATACTCCGACAATTATTCCGTGATCCGTTTTTGATTTAATTTTCGTTACCATTTCGTTATAGTCGGAAATCATCGTTTCAGTTCCAGGAAACATTTCACCACAAAAAATATCGTTTGTTCCGACATGAGCGATAACAGGGGATTTTCTACTCTTCAGTTTTAAACTGGCAATTTCTTCAGTCACCTTTTTTATCCCTGCGCCGGGGTAGCATCTGAATTTTCGTTTACTGATGTTTTTTACGCCGAAATAATCAATTTGGTTTCTTATTATTGAATCTCCAATTAAGTAAGTATCGCCCTCCTCTTCGGAAAAAGCTGAAAATCTATTATGCGTCTTTAATTGAGTCAGTTCAGGAAGTTTAGGTCTCGATGGATGTTTATTTTTGACAAGTGAAAAACCGTTGGCATTATTGTCGTTTTGATCAACTTTATTTTCTAGCAAGGCAACTGATTGTTCTAATCTGACTATCTTTGTATCAGTATCCGTTATTCTTTTGTCGTTGTTTTGGCAATCACATTGTTTTAGTTCTAGCGCGTTAATTTTGTTTTGCATGTTAGTAATTATGGTCATAAGTTCATTTCTTTCTTTATCATGTCTTTCAGCGAGTTTACAGAATAAACAAATACTGGCAGCTGTAATTCTTTGATAGCATTGTTCTTCATAGTCGCTACACCACTTTACTGACTTACACTTGGAGCAAAAAGCTTTTAATCTCTCTGCACCTGGCATTTTTAAATAGAGATTTGTTCACTAATATAGAATTATCGTTGAGCACAATTATTTGCACCTTATAAATCAATCAATTAAAACACTATATCCTGCACTAATGAAAGTTAGTATTTAAAGAACTTCGCTCTATACTTGAGAAATTGATTTACAAAATAATTTATGCACTTGAAAAGTTTAATTGCAAAATAGAAATATGATAGAAACTGCGCAATTGGTAAAAAAAAACAACAACACGTGTTAAAGTATGGCTATTGAACAAATAAAGGAAATAGAAAAAGAATACTCACTGTTTTTCTTTGAAGGGATATATACTTTCCGTTAAAATATGGCAGTAAGAAAATATCTCGATGAATGAGAAAATCAACTGACAATTTAGAATCAGCGTCAAGTTCTTTAAATCAAGATGGCGCTGGCTTTTAGCCGTCCCAATCCAAGATGGCGGCGGACAGCTAGGCTTAATGAGATACACTATTCACTGATTGGTTGATTTTGTTGAAGTAGCGTGACATAACATAACATAACATAACATAACATAATTACACGGATGACAAAAGCCACAAGGGCCTATCAAAGGTCATCCGCCTCCGTCAAAACCCACCCACAAAAAGCACCATCACCAGGGCAGACAAAATCAAAGTCCCCCACAATATAATATAACGGATGACAAAAGCCACAAGGGCTCATCATAGGTCATCCGAGTCAAGCGGCCTCTTTTTCAAGGCACCCAAACTCCCAGGAAAACTACATCCAGAGGATTGCATCCAGAAAACAAGGGTATCACCAATCAAGGCTTGTCAAGAACTAAATCATGCAGCTATAGATATATACAAACAATATTAATATATACAAAACTTAGGAACCATCACAACCTTCCCTTCCCATAAACTCATCCAACCTACTCTTAAATACATTTAGATTTGGACTACCTACTACCCTCTGCGGCAATTTGTTCCAGAAGTCTACCACTCTATTGGTGAAAAAATACTTTCTTAAATCCAACCTACACCCTTGCTTTTTAATTTTCAAGTGGTGACCTCTAGTCCGATTTCCATCATCTAACTCAAAAAACTTGCTAACATCCAATTTATCTATCCCGGAAAAAATTTTAAAGAGCTCAATCATATCCCCTCTCACACACCTCCTTTCGAACGAGAACATATTTAACACCCTCAGTCTATCTTCATATTCAAGGTGCCTCAGGGAAGGAATAATCTTTGTTGCCCTCCGTTGCACTGACTCAAGAAGGTTAATATCGTGTCTAAAATGTGGGGACCATGCCTGTATACAGTACTCTAGATGTGGCCTAACATAAGAGTTATAGAGTTTAAGAATAACCTCCTTACTTTTGTAACTGACATTTCTCTTAATAAAACCCAGCACTCTATTTGCCCTATTTCTTGCTTCAATACACTGCTTAGAAAACCTTAATGACTTATCTATTACTACTCCTAGATCTTTCTCATCCTCTACTGAGCTCAGCCAATGCCCATCCATTTCATAGTTAAATTCTCTATTATCTTTTCCCATGTTAATAACTTTGCACTTATCAAGGTTGAAAGTCATTTGCCACTTATGTGCCCAGGATAACAATTTATTTAAGTCCCCCTGCACTTTAAAATTATCATCAATATCTTTAACTACAGCTGCTAATTTGGTATCATCCGCAAAAATTGACACTTTATTATTAACTGCCTCCCCAAGATCGTTTATATAGATGACAAATAATAATGGACCGAGAACTGATCCCTGAGGAACCCCACTGATAACATCCCTCCACTCTGACTTTACACCATTTAGCACTACCCTTTGCTTCCTGTCTTTCAGCCACTCAGCTATCCAATTTGAAACACCCCCACATATCCCAATCATTTTTAATTTATGAACTAGTCTCCTGTGTGGTACCTTATCAAATGCTTTACTAAAATCTAAGTAAATTATATCTACATTCTCTCCTTTATCTACTTGATCTGTTACAAACTCCAGAAAGTCTAGTAAGTTAGTCAAACATGATCTACCTGATCTAAACCCATGCTGAGCATCGCTGATTAACCCCTCCCTCTCTAGATGTTGGCAAATCCCTTTTTTAACTATTTTCTCAAGAATTTTACAGACTACAGGAGTTAGGCTAACCGGTCTAAAGTTATTTGGATCCTCTTTACTACCCTTCTTGAAAATGGGGACTACATTCGCTCTCTTCCAATCATCGGGTATTTCTCCATATTCCAATGACCTAGTATATAACTTGTCCAGAGCTATTGAGATACTTTCTACCCCTTCCTTAAGAACCTTAGAATGAATATTATCAGGGCCGGAGGCCTTGGTAGTATCTAAATCACCTATTAGTCCTTTTATCATCCTCCGATCCACACAAATGTTAGTAAACACCTCTTTTCCTGACCTATGAGTACTATACATAGGACTATTTAGTTTCTCTTTTGTAAATACTGATGCAAAATGACCATTTAGTACCTCAACTATTTCTTCATCAGTTTCTCTCACAAACCCTTCATATTTGATAGGTCCTATTTTAACTCTGCCAGACTTGTTATTAGTTTTATAGTAACTAAAGAACTTTCTAGGATCTTTGTTGCTATCCTGAGCTAATTTAATTTCTGACACCCTTTTGTTCTTCTTTATAATCTTATTTAACTCATTCCTAGCCATTCTATAATCACTTAAATTTTGAATATTATTTTGTACCTGTAATTTTTTATATGCCCTTTTCTTCTCTGAAATTTTTCTAGCTATCTCCTGATTCCACCATAATGGTTTCCTACTTTTGTTCCTAATGGCCTTCATTGGGATACATTGTTCTTGGACTACATTTATTATATGCTTGAAAGTATCCCACATCCCATAAGCATTTTTACCTCTGAATTCTATATCCCAGTCTACCAAATTTAGCAAGCTTCGAAGTTTTACATAATCTCCCTTATGAAAATTTGGAACTTTTTCAGCATTCTCAGTTATTTTACCCTTCTCAATTCCCAAGTTAAAACGAACTATCTGATGGTCCGCGTGACGCGGATAAAATCTGTTCTGTGATTGGCCGAATCAATTATACGTCACTCACAATGGGAAACTCTGATTGGCCGACAAGGCAACCGGCTTAAACGTCCAAATATAGACAATTCACTTTTAAAATCAAATATTTATAAAAAGACACCACATACGATACAAACGGTTAGTAATTTACAATAAAGCAATGTTTTCTGCTTAAAACACGTTGTGAAGGCAAAAAAAAAGGTACAAAAAGCAACACTTAATAAATTAAACAGCGGGAGCACAAGTAGGCACGTCCGAATTGGAGCACGGCTGAACGCAGAGAGAGAGAGAGAGAGAGAGAGAGAGAGAGAGAGAGAGAGAGAGAGAGAGAGAGAGAGAGAGAGAGTTACATAGAGTTACATAGATACACAGATCACACGGGCCTTACGGCCCAGACTAAGGTGATCTGGCCTTAAATCTACTGCCACTTACACATAGAATAGTAGAAGTAAAGGATAGAAAAGTTTTAGGCTCTCCCCACCCTCCACTCCCTCCGGCAAAAGCCGTACATGAAATAATTTGGGAAAAGTACCTTGCAGGTGTAAGAAGACAGTACCTGAAGGAAATTTGCATTGAATAGTAATTAAATGAAATGAATATGAAAACCACTTACATAAACCTGAAAGAGTTATATTTTTGTAATATTATTTTATTTTGTAGCTTATGCTAAACAATTCCAATATTTGTTAAGTGTTTGTCTAATCTCATTTTAAATGAATCTATAGTTCTGCTGTCCACTACCTCGTTTGGCAAATTATTCCAATCATTAATAATCGAGTAAGTGAAGAAGTTTTTTATTACATCCATAGTGGCTCTTTTACCCTGAAGTTTTGAATCATGTCCACGGGTGGGACACTCCCCTGTCAGTGTGAACAAGTTATTGGCATTAACGTTGTTAAATCCTTTAAGTATTTTGAAGCACTCTATAAGCTGCCCCCTTAGTCTTCGTTTTCTCACGGAAAATAGATTGAGTTTTTTTAGCCTCTCGTGGTAAGGTTTGTTACGTACTGACGGGATAAGTTTTGTCGCTCTGTGTTGTACAGCTTCTAATTTATCTATGTCTTTTATTAAGTAAGGGGCCCAGAACTGTACAGCGTATTCGAGATGGGGCCTGACAATACTTTTATATAGTGGCATAATTATCTCCTCGCTTTTATAAGTAAAGTTTCTTTTTATAAATCCTAGTGCTGTGTTAGCTTTGTTTGCAGCAGCTGCGCATTGGTTTGATGTTTTTAAGTTTTCTGTAATTATTACTCCTAAATCTTTAACCTGCGGGGTTGTGTTTATTAAGCCGCCTTGCATTGTATAGGTGTATTTTTTGTTTTTTGTTCCGCACTGAAGGATTTGGCATTTGTCGATATTAAATGGCATTTGCCATTTCTCAGACCATTCGGTAATTTTATTTATATCAGCCTGCAGGCTAGCCCTGTCATCTTCGCATAGTACTGAGTTACCTATTTTCGTGTCATCTGCAAATTTAGATATGATATTATTTATTCCAACGTCTATGTCATTGATGTATATAGTAAATAAAATAGGCCCCAGGACTGATCCCTGGGGAACACCGCTGGTAACAGATACCCAGTCCGATTCCACGCCATTTATTATCACTCTCTGCTTCCTGTTTTTTAACCAGCTACTAATCCATCCGTATATATTACCGTTAATTCCTAGCGTACGCACTTTGTTCATGAGTTTCTGATGTGGAATTTTGTCAAATGCCTTTTTGAAATCTAGGTAAATTATATCTAATGATTTAGTATCGTTATATAGGTTGAAAAGGTTATGGTAAAAGTCAATTAGGTTTGTTAAGCACGATCTCTTAGACCTAAAACCATGCTGGCTATCACGTATAAGGTTATTGTTTTCGAGGAACTCTACTAGCTTGTCTCTAATGATCGTTTCGAGCAACTTTCCAACTATTGAGGTTAAGCTAATGGGTCTGTAATTACTGGCCTGGTTTTTACATCCCTTCTTAAAGATAGGTGTGACGTTAGCTTTCCTCCAATCATCAGGGACGACCCCATGCTCGAGAGATTTGTTAAAAATGAGAGCAAGTGACTCTGCTAACTCATTATGGACATGTTTTAAGATTCTAGGGTAAAATTTATCAGGACCAGGAGTCTTGTACGAGTTCATTTTCTTTAATTTATCAATTACTAGTTGCGGATTTACTTCCAGGCTCCTTAGTGATGGGTGTCTGACCTGTATAGACTCGTTGTTATCGTTATTAGTATATCCTAAGGTGAAGACTGAACTAAAAAACTCGTTTAAGATATTAGCCATACCCATATCATCTGAAATAATTTCACCCAACTGGTTTTTCAAGGGGCCAATCCCGCTTCTCATTTGCCTATGTCTATTGATATAAGTATAGAAGTGTTTGGGATTAGTGGTGCTTGCTTTTGCTATCTCGATTTCGTATTGACGTTTCTTTGATCTTATGAGTGTTTTAACCTTTCTTCTGCTAGTGTTATATTGTTGGTTAACTTGATAGCTTCTATTGTGTTTTAATAATGTGTGGAGACGGTTCCTATCTCTAATTGCTCGTTTGATGTCATTATTAAACCACGGCGGATTGCCTCTATTCGCGTTACTATTCCTTGTCTTAAGAGGAACATGGTTTTCTTGGGCTATAAAAAATAGTTCTTTAAATTTATTCCAAAGTTGATTTACATCTTCTATTTCTATCAGCTGCTCGTGAATATTTCCCAGGGCTTCTCTGAGGCCCTCTAAGTTAGCTTTACTGTAGTCTGGTACTTTTGAATAGTTATTGGTAGTTGAATACCTGGCATTTAGATCAAAGCGGATTAGTTTATGGTCACATGTACCTATAT